>PISX010036748.1:0-11659 GCA_004024625.1 Mellivora capensis | reverse complement strand
GACTCTGAAAAACAACCTGAGGGCTTTGAAGGGGCGAGGGGTGGGAGGGTGGGGGAGCCAGGTGGTGGGTATTGTGGAGGGCACGCATTGCATGGAGCACTGGGTGTGGTGTAAAACTATGAACTCTGTTACGCTGAAAAGAAATAAAAAAAAATAAAAATAAAAAAATAAAATAAAAATAGAGCTTCCCTATGACCCTGCAATTGCACTACTGGGTATTTACCCCAAAGATACAGATGTAGTGAAAAGAAGGGCCATCTGTACCCCAACGTTTATAGCAGCAATGGCCACGGTCACCATACTGTGGAAAGAACCAAGATGCCCTTCCACGGACAAATGGATAAGGAAGATGTGGTCCATATACACTATGGAGTATTATGCCTCCATCAGAAAGGATGAATATCCAACTTTTGTAGCAACATGGACGGGACTGGAAGACATTATGCTGAGTGAAACAAGTCAAGCAGAGAGAGTCAATTATCATATGGTTTCACTTATTTGTGGAGCATAACAAATAACATAGAGGACATGGGGAGATGGAGAGGAGAAGGGACTTGAGGGAAATTGGAAGAGGAGGTGAACCATGAGAGACTATGGACTCTGAAAAACAACCTGAGGGGTTTCGAAGGGGTGGGCGGTGGGAGGTTAGGGGAGCCTGGTGGTGGGTTTTAGGGAGGGCATGTATTGCATGGAGCACTGGGTGTGGTGCAAAAACAATGAATACTGTTACGTTAAAAGAAATTTAAAAAATTTATATATCATAAAAAAAAGAAATACATAAGATCAGAGGAAAAATAAAACTACCAATAATGTCATCTATAGAATTAATTCTCCTAATTTTTTAACTTAATTTGATCATGGAAATTGCCTACTGAAACCATCAGGCTAGGTGATTTTTTATTTCATTGCTTATAACTATAACTCTTCCATCTGTTCTTCTATAAATGATATATTAAAAATCAAATCAATGATGATTTTTTCAAAACACGTTCTTTTGTACAGTGTATCTCCCATGATTCTATACCAATTTGCTAATGAAAAAAAAAAGGAAATAGGTTGATTAAAGAAATCTTAACATTAAAAAGAAAGAATACTTGGATCTTCATAAACGTTCCTAAACAACAACAACAAAAAGATTTATTGACTTATCTATGAGAGAGAAAGCATGCACATGTATGGAGAAAAGAGCAGAGGGAAAGAGAGTATCTCAAACAGACTCCCTGCTGAGCATGGTGTCTGACATGGAGCTTGATCCAACAATCCTGTGATCATGACCTAAGCAGAAACCAAGAGTTGCACACTTAACCACATCCTGGGTCACAAATCAGGTCTCAATCAGTACCAAAAAATTAAGATCATTCCCTACATATTTTCAGACCACAATGCTCTGAAGCTAGAACTCAATCACAAGAGGAAAGTTGGAAAGAACTCACATACATGGAGGCTATGGAGCATCCTACTAAATAATGAAATTAAAGAATTGAAAAAATTAATGGAAACAAATGAAAATTAAAACACAACTGTTCAAAATCTTTGGGATACAGTAAAGGCGGTCCTCAGAGGAAAGTACATGGCAATACAAGCCTTTCTCAAGAAACAAGAAGGGTCTCAAGTACACAACCTAACCCTACACCTAAAGGAAGCTGAAGAAAGAACAGCAAGAAAGCCTAAACCCGTCAGGAGAAGAGAGATAATAAAGATCAGAAATCAATGAAATAGAAACCAAAAGAACTAGGAATTGGAGTAGAAATCAACAGAACTAGGAATTGGTTCTTTAAAAGAATTAATAAGATTGATAAACCCCTGGCCAGACATATCAAAAAGAAAAGAGAAAGGACCCAGATAAATGAAATCATGAATGAAAGAGGAGAGATAACAACCAACTCCAAAGAAAGACAAACAATTTTAAGAAAACTACAAAACACTGAACAAAGAAATTGAAGGCCTAAATAAGTGAAACTATATCCCTTGTTCTTGGGTTGGATGACTTAATATTGTTACACTGATAATCTATCAAAGAACTTTACAGATGCAACACCTATCAAAATCCCAATGGCATTTTCTGCAGAAATAATTTTTAAAAATCCTAAAATTCATATGCAACCTCAAGGAACCCAGAATGGTCTAACAATTCTTGGGAAAAAAATACAAAGCTGAAGGACACTTCCTTATTTCCAAACTTGCTTCAAAAATACAGGAATCAAAATAATGTGTTATTGTCATTAGTACAAATACATAGAACAATGGAATAGATAGAGTACCCAGAAATAAATTCTTATATCTGATTTTCAACAAGGGTGCCGAGATCATTTAATCAGGAAAACACTGTCTTTCCAACGTGGTTCAGGAAAAACTAGATCCACATACCAAAAAAGTTGAGTCCCTATCTTGCACCATATACAAAAGTTAACTCAATTGGATCAAAGATCTAAACTTAGGAGATAAAACTAACATTGAGCAGAATAAAAATAAGAAAATATTCATGTCACTGGAGGATTTATAATGATTTCTTTAATATGACACTAAAAACACAGACAACAAAAGAAGAAATATATAAATTGAACTTTATTAAAATTAATAACTTTATACATCAAGAGCATCTGTATGGTTCAGTTGGTTAAGCAACTGCCTTCAGCTCAGGTCATGATCCTGGAGTCTCAGTACAGAGCTCCGCATCAGGCTGCCTCCTCACCAGAGAGTCTGCTTCTTCCTCTGACCCTCCCCACTCTCATGCTCTCTCCCTCTAATTCTCTCACTCTCAAATAAGTAAATAAATTCCTAGAAAAAACATTATGCCTCAAAGTACACTATCAAGAGAATGAAAAGATAACCCACAAGATGGAAGAAAATATTTGCAGATCATATATCACATATGTACATGTGATTTATGTATATTTATAAGTCATATCTATCTGTTTATATATATGATTTGTATATATCTAGAAATCATTTATCTATATATCACATGTATATGATTACATATATATATATTAACATCCAAAATATATAAAGAACTCCTATAACTGACAACATAAAAACAACCCAACTTAAAAATAAGCAAAGGACTTGAACAGACATTTTTCCAAAAAAGATATATAAGCAGCCAATAATCACATGAAAAGATGTTCAACATAAAATCAAAATCAATGTGCAAATCAAAATCATAATTAGACACCAATTAATAGTCACTAAGATGGCTATTATAAAAAAATAATTTAACAAAAAATTTAAAAATACCAAGTGTCAATAAAGATGTAGAGAAATTGGAACACTTGTACATTGCTGGTAGGAATGTAATTATAAATAATAATTTGGTGGTTCCTTTAAAAGTTAAAGATAACATTACCAAAGACTCAGATTCCAGTATAGGTATATATGCAAAAGATTGAAAACAATAGCTCAAACAGATATTTGTGTGTCATTGTTCATTGCAGCATTATAACCCCAACAACCAAGATATAGTTAACAATCTAAGAGCCCATCAACAGATGAATGGAGAAACAATTGTGGTATACCCATACAATGGAGTATTATTCAACAATGAAAAGAAATGAAGTTTGAGCACATGCTATAACATGGATGAACCCTGAGAACATTATGCTGAGAAAATCTGACAAAGGAGAAGCATACAATTTAATAGGATATCTAAAATAAGCAAATTCATAAGAGACCCAATGTAAAATATAGGTTACTAGGCAGTAGGTGGAGGCACATACTGGGAGTTATTGCTTAACGATTATAGGTTCTGTTTCTGGTGCTGAAAATTTTAGGAAATAGATTGTGATGATAGCTACACAACACTCTAAATGCACTTAATGCCACCAAACTGCACACTTAACAATGGTTAAAATGTTAAAATTTATGTTACATAAACTCTATCAAAATAAATAAATAATCATCTATTTAACACAGACAAGACAGTTTTACTTCCTGTTAAAACTTAATTCCTTTAATTGCTTGCTCTATTTCAATGATGAACATTCTAACACAGTATTGAATAGAGGTAGTGATAGTGGGAATCTTTTCCTTTATCTCCATTCCTAACATGGGAAAGCATTGATATTTCATTGCATTCATTGCATTGATATATGATATTTCAACATAAGCATGATCAGCTGTAGGGGTTTTTGAAGATACTCTATTATCCTATTTACAAAGTTTACATCTACTCCTGGTTACAGGAGAGACAGAGATTTGACAGACAGAGATTACAAGGAGGCAGAGAGGGGAGGAAGCAGGCTCTCCGCGGAGCAGAAAGCCCAATGCGGAGCTCAATTCCAAGACCCTGGGATCATGACCTGAGCCAAAGGCAGAGGCTTTAACCCACTGAGCCACCTAGGCACCCTGCATTTTTTTTTTAATTTTACATGTTACTGGATTCAATATACTATTGTTAAGTAATTTTGTATCTATCTATGTTCATGAGGGCTTTTTTTCTTCTGAAATTTTATATTTCATAATGTCTTTCTCAGCCTTTGGTGATGAAGTTACTCTGGCCTCAAAATAAATTTAAAAATGTTCCCTCATCCATATTTTCTGGAAGTACTTGAATACAATCAGTATTATTTCTTGTTTTAATGTTTGAATTCACCAGTGGAACTCTCTGAGCCTGGAGTATGCTTGGTGGGAATGTATTTGATAATGATTTCAAATTTTTAAAAAGATACAGAGCTATTCATATTTTTCCAACATCTAGTATAGATTTTGTTAAGTTATATTTTTAAAGTAAGTCACCTATCCCACCTAAGTTTTTAAATGTGATGTCATAAGTTGTTTATAATGTTTTGCTTATTATATTTTTATGTCTGATTTCTTTTATTCTTAATATCAATGATTTTTGTTGCTGTTCTTGCTTTTCAGAATAAAGGTCTACGAGTTTTGTTTTTATTTTAAATAAATCAGCTTTTGATTCATTTTTCTTCATTGTTTATCTGTCTTCTAATGCAAAGACTTATGCTTCTTTTTTTTCCATGTTTGGGTTTATTGTACTATTTGTCTAGCTTCTTGAGGTAAATCACTAGGTCATTGTTTTTACACCTTTCTTCTTTTCCAATAAAATCATTTAAAACTGCAAATTTCCCTGTGTACTCTGTTTTAACATATCGAAGGATTGTGATATGTTGCATTTTCACCATCACTCAATTTAAAATATATTCTAGGGCGCCTGGGTGGCTCAGTGGGTTAAAGCCTCTGCCTTCGCATCAGGTCATGATCCCAGGGTCCTGGGATCGAGCCCCGCATCGGGCTCTCTGCTCAGCAGGGAGCCTGCTTCCTCCTCTCTCTCTCTGCCTGCCTCTTTGCCTACTTGTAATCTCTGCCTGTCAAATAAATAAATAAAATCTTTAAAAAAAATAAAATAAAATATATTCTAAATTATTTTGCATTTTATTTGAAGTCTATCCTAGATAACTTACTTTCATCAATTTCTGATTTAATCCCACTGTAAGCAGAAAAGATACTCTGCATTATTTCAATCTTTTAACTCTATCAAATCTATTTGGTGAATGTACCAGGTGCACTTAGAAAGATTCTGCAAGACAGAGATTAAATATTTTTATAATTATCAAGTCAGTGGGGTTGGTTGTTGTGTGCATGTTTTTATTGGTATATTGTTCTATTGATACTGCAAGTTACTGAGAATACATGTTAGAATCTCTACTACAGATTTGGGTTTATGAACTTGTCCTTTTATTGCCATCAGCTCTTCTTTATGGATTTTGAAGCTCTGAATAGTTGCATGCACATTAAAATTTGTTATATTAAATTGACCCTTTTATCAGTATGAGATGTCTTTATTTATCTTTGGTAATATTCCTTGTCTTAGGGTCTATTTTATCTGATTTTAACACAGTCATGACTAATTTATTTTTTTTCTTTGCTTGATACAGCTTTTGTACTGCTTAAATATAAGATAATAGATGGATTGGAATAAAATAGAATTATGACAAAAATAGCTTGGGAGTAAATGATAGTGAGCCAGAAAATAAAATTCACAAAGAATAAAAGAGAGCTGTTGTTGCAGAAATAATGCAGAACAGAAGATGCGAAGCTGGAGGCTCTTAGGGTGGAGGGAAGATGTTGGTCCAGAAGAAGCAGTAAAGGGCAGGCAGCAAAGACACCTATGCCCTCATCACCCTAGGGACCATACACATGTGAGAGAAAAATCAGCCACCATTTTATTAATACTGTGTCCCTGTGTGACCAAGACCAACAAGGATAAATGGTATAATGGAACTGGTCCCTTTAAATTGACAGAAGCGGGAGACCATTGTGATCATGCAGATTTGGGTGATCTGCTTGGTTTCTGCCAAGAAAGTCTTGGAGGCTTGGAGTGGTGGGGTTCCCAATCTGATCTCTTTTAGCATTTAGCTCTGTCTACAATGCTCATTTTGATAGGTTATTTATTAAGTCTCTATGTTTTTCATTACCTTGCCTGCTCCCATTTCTATGTTTGCTCATGACTGTATTCCACTGACTAGCTCAATGTCTAACACTAAAAAAAGACTCTCAGATATTGGTTGAAAGAATAGTTAACATGAATGCTGGAACATACTTGAAAGTGATTTGGCAATTTGTATCCACTATCTTTAAAATATTAATAAGATTGGGGCGTGGGGCACCTGGGTGGCTCAGTGGGTTAAAGCCTCTGCCTTTGGCTCAGGTCATGATCCCGGGGTCCTGGGATCGAGCCCTGCATCGGGCTCTCTGCTCAGCGAGGAGCCTGCTTCCCTTCCTCTCTCTCTGCCTGCCTCTCTGCCTACTTGTGATCTCTGTCTGTCAAATAAATAAATAAAATCTTTTAAAAAATAAAAAATAAAATAAAATAAAATATTAATAAGATTAAGAACTGCAACTTTACTTCTGAAAATCTATCCTAAAAATTGTTAAATGTTATTAAAACATAATTTATTTGAAAATGCACATAATCAGTTAAAATCCTCCCAAAAGGAAATTGTTTAATAACTATGGTATAGCCACAGAATGGAATATGAAATTGTTAGGAACACTTGTTTAAAATTCATAGTCATGTATAATATACTCCTTTTATAATGTTCAGTAAAAAAAAATTATAATGCTAAGCCAAAATATGGATGTAAAATTAAAAAGAGAATCTAGACTATGCCATGTAAAAAATAATAGGAAATAGTGGCAGAATATGTGTGAGTGACTAGAACCATGAAAATTTTCATTTTCTTTACCAAACCCTGTACATTTAATATTTTTAATCTCTTACTTAAAAAAAAAAAAAAAGATTTCATTTATTTATTTGACAGACAGAGATCACAAGTAGGCAGAGAGGCAAGGGGAAGCAGGATCCCTGCTGAGCAGAGAGCCTGATGCAGGCCTGGATCCCAGGACCCAGGGATCATGACCTGAGTGGAAGGTAGAAGCTTAACCCAGGTGCCCTAATCTCTTACTTTATTTAATAATCAGAAAGGATGGGGCACCTGGGTGGTTCAGTGGGTTAAAGCCTCTGCCTTTGGCTCAGATCATGATCCCAGGGTTCAAGGATCGAGCCCTGCATCGGACTCTCTGCTCAGCAGGGAGCCTGCTTCCCCACCTCTCTCTCTCTCTCTCTCTCTCTGCCTGCCTCTCTGCCTACCTGTGATCTCTGTCTGTCAAATAAATAAATAAAATCTTTTAAAAAAAAATAATCAGAAAGGATAATCTTAGATGGAGGAAGGATGTGGAGAATAAGAGTCTAGGGAAATAGAAATTGAACTAATACCTTCTCTTCATGTTTACAAAATTCCATTAGCCAACAAGTGTAGGCACAATATTTATTCCCCTGATCATTGCATTTTTAAAAGTAGCTGTTATAACACATTTAGGTGTGGGGATATCAGAAAAATCACTTTATTGAATGTTTGGAGAGCTAAAATCTGGTCTTATTAATATTCCTTTTTCTTCTTTCTTTCCTCATTTTTTCCTTTGGTATTTCAATTATTCCTGTTTCATTGAACTCTCATGTCCTCAGCCCTTACTCCATCCTCTACTAAAGCCAAGACCTCATGGCTAGGTGGTAGGGGCCACAACCCAAGCACATGCCACATTGGGCCAACCTTGACAGTGCAAAGGGGATATCAGATAGAATCCTCCTGGTTCTCAAGCATTGGAAGGCTTTTTGATGGAATAAGGAAGGAATGTCAAAGAGACTGTGGGCTTGTTTTATGCCCCTGTCCTTTCACAGAGCAGCAGATTAAGTCCCTGCCTGCTCAGCCCACCTCTGAGGCACATCTATGTGGAGCATAGCTACAGAAACTGAACAGCAGTAAAAGGACAAATTTCTTCTTTTGACTTTCAAAATGACCTTAATCACTTGTTCTGATTATAACAATATTACAATTTCATGGAGCAAATTCATGCTACTATATCTATACAGAATTGGGCAAACTTACCCTTAAAACCCATTACTTAAACATAACTACATTTTTCTGTTTCATTGAGTAGTCTTGCTGATCTGTGGACACACACTCACTTGGACATTGCTGGTATTTACCATATGACATATCATCACCACTCAGCAATTTTCCACATTAGTAAATATAGAATGGATGTTGTTGGATGTTGTTCTGCCTTCCATATGAAGCACAGCTTTGCACTGGACTGAGTTGAATGCCAAGAGCAAAAATTGGTTTTCTATGCTAGAGTGAAAAATGAGTGCTACCGGGACAAATTCTAGAAAAAAGAAGAATCACATCCAGCTTTGCCAGTCAAAAAGGACTTCCTCACCACGAGCATTATTAAATTCATTCTTCAACAAGCCTGAACCTGTGTCTTTTCTCCTCTACTGTTACCCTCATTCCTTCTCTATTATTACCACATACTTTTTGATGCATGATATATGATATTTTTTAATTACCTCCATAATGTTTCTCACACTCCATCGGTGTCTTTGGGTGGTCATTCTTAACCTTGCCCTTCATTTTATAAAGTCTCTCTACAACTGTAAGAAGCAGGTTTCCCATGGCTCTATACCCTGCATCACTGAGCTACTGTGTGCCTGAGATACTTCACCTTCCCTAGCTTAGCCCTCCTCTAGCACTTTTTGCACATATAAATCACCAGGATTGCCTTTCCCCAGAGAGGTCCTGTAATCACTCATTAAATATATGAACAACTAAATTCCCTTTTCAGGATCGGCTTCTGGAGCTACTCATGGTTCAAGTCATAGTATAAATCAAATCCTGACAAGAAACAGATGGCACTCTCATAGTGGTCAAATGCAGATAGTTGTATGAAGGAGCAGTTCATAGAGATACAGACAGAGTAATGAGCCAACAAGGGATGGTGAGATTGGGGGGATACTCAGGATAGAAATAGTCAGAAACATTGACCGTGCTGGTATAGACAAGAGGAGACAAGATTGTTGCCAGAGGCTGGTTGGAGCCAGAGCCATGAAGAAAGGCTATCTGATAGGAGATTTGGCCATGGAGGAATGCAGCCATTGCCAGACACATCAGGCAGTAGCAGATCAGGCCAGCCTGACACCCTGTCATTTCCCTGCAACAGTCCTCAATTTCCTGCTGGTATCCCCGTTGGCTGAACCCAACCTGAAGCCAGAACGCAGAGAAGCCCAATGATGCAGTCTAAATGTCAGCTTCTTAGCACACACAGCAGGGGGGAGGGGGGCGAATGGATCTACTGGGGCAAATAGAAAATAATCTGCACCTGTGTTAAGAGGAAGAGTGAAAAATAGCAGGTGATTCTCATGGCCCATGCCTGAAATCAATATACATCCTTTGACCTACATTCCATGATCAAAAGTCAGTCACATTTCTCCTCTAGGAAAACTCTCACATACAGTCTCACACACCCAGTTGAAGAGACTGCAGGGAACAAGTAGTTGCCTCTACCACAGATATTTTATATCTCTGTTCTAGAGCTCAATTGAAAAAGAAAAAGGAGAGCAAAAAGAGAGGAACTCTACTGTGGTATTTATTCAGTTGTTTGCACTTCTCAGGGCAACCTAAATGTAGGCAGACTCTCATTTCATCCTTATTGGTGTGACAAAATATCAACAATGAAAAACACATCCCATAGAAAGTCAAATGTGTCTTCAATGAGAGAACCCTTAATTTCAGAAGAGAGGATAACGTCAAAGCCCCAGAGTATATTCAGGAAAACAAGCAGCAATTCTCAAGAGCCTTGCCAAGGTTGAATGCAAGAATAAGACCAGCCTCACAATGACTCCATGAAAGTGCTGGAGACAAAGCTGAAAGAAGTGACCTTGAACAGGGTTCCATTTCACATGGCATCCAGCTTTGCTTTAGGCTCAGGCCAATCTTATGGTGTTTATTTTATATTACAGTATAGAAAGAACACACTCCGTGAGATCTGATGTCAGAATTAGAATGTCAGCTGCACGTCAAAATGTAAGTGATTCAATGCCAGATTTTTGAATGTCAAGCGTAATCACAGAAAATGCCCAGAGAAGTTTCCCAAAGGAAATGGAAACAACACTGGTAACAATAGTGACTAAGAGGAATCAACAGAGGTATCTTCAGATTAAGGAAGTCGAAATTTCAGCGAGGCTGCTTGCTGCTTCTGTAAAAAATAACTCTGAATATCTACAACACACTGAGAAATGGCCACAGTCCCAGAGCAATTGATGGGATGATCCTCTTTTTTTTTTTCCTCCTAAAAGATTCCCCAGCTCACAGCACTTCACTTCATAGGAGGGGCACCTCTGAAAACAAAATACATATCCCCTTTGAACATCAAGGGAGGTTTAGCATGGGGTCCAAAGGACTGCTTTTGATGTTGAAGACATGAGATGTCATTCAGCAGGATGAGGAGATGCCAAGGGGTACAGCCATAAACCAAGACTAAAGAGCCAAGGATGGTTAAATTTTCAGTCACTCCTTGTGATGGTCCCCTGCTAGGCTTTCTGACTATGTGGAGAGATGATGCTTTGCCTTTAGTAGGTAAACATTGAATAGAAATAGATGTACCTATGTTTCCCAAAGTTACCAGAAGAATTTTGAAGTTCACACCCGGTTCTATGGAAGGGGAGTGGTGAGAGTTGAGGGTTACCAGAGGCAGTAGAAGAAAGCAGTGAATCACAGCCAAGGAGAAGCCAATGGGCAAGCAGGAGATAGGGTGAGGGTGAAGGGAGAGGAAGGCAGAGGAATGAACAAAAAAGTGTTAGAGAATTGAAATGCAAGCACAAGAAGAAGAGCAATCTTCCCAAACAAGGGCAAGAAAGACACATGTCTAGGGTATGTAGTGACTGCTGGCTGCTGCTGGGGCAAATAAGGCCACTGACACCCATGCATGCATGAGCAGTCGATGTGTACACTTCTATCAGAGATTATGGTTGCAGTTCATTGTATGTTGATAGGAAAGGAAAAATATCTATCTTTGGTAGTAGAAAATGATATATTTAGAATGCTCAGGGACAAGAAATACAGATTTTAAGAGCCTAACATGTTCTGATGTTAAATATCTGAGTAATGCGGGACGCCTGGGTGGCTCAGTTGGTTAAGCGGCTGCCTTCGGCTCAGGTCATGATCCCAGCGTCCTGGGATCGAGTCCCACATCAGGCTCCTTGCTCGGTGGGGAGCCTGCTTCTCCCTCTGCTTCTGCCTGCCACTCTGTCTGCCTGTGCTCGCTCGCTCTCTCTCCCTCTCTCTCTGACAAATAAATAAATTAAAAA
>PISX010036747.1:0-11664 GCA_004024625.1 Mellivora capensis | reverse complement strand
ACTGAACCTGGTTAAGGCCTCTGTATAAACTTTTTAAGATTTGGTGAGTAGGTACAGAGACCTACTCATCTAGCTGCTGCTCCAGACAAGCCTTGTACATAAGCTCCCTTGTTTTTTAAACCTGCTACCTCCCAACCTGGAGTTGCCACCTTTTTCTTCAGTTTCTCCCAGCCTTCTGTGCACAGGAGCTAACTTCAGATTACAGCTGGGAAACTTCCAGGGAACTTGAGAACCAACATTCATCTCCAGCACTTGGCCCTGAGTAGAATCTAATTAATATATGTTCAAGGATTGTATATGCTATTGTTGCTTCTTTAACCTTACAATTTATAAATTTATTACCAGTTATACCTCCCTAAGTTGTGTAGACATGCCACGAACTGACTGTTAATAATCAATTTAGTAAGGAGGAGGAAAGGAGACTCTGTTAGCGGAAGATACTTTTGGAGCGTAGATAAGTACTGTGGAGAAGGTTCTGTTTTGTTTGGCTTTTATTTCTGTTTATTAAAATGGAGATCAGGGTAGGAGGATCCTTTAAGATCATCAAATGTATGCTACCCAATTTTTAGACAAAAACAATGGGATCCTAAGGGATTAGATGACATGTCTAAAACCTACCCTAGTAGTACTGAGCCCAAAATCGAGTTTTTCAGATCTCAGTTTATAATTACTTTTCTCCTACATAATGTTCCTCCTGTGTGAGGGAGTAAAGGTTTTCCAATATTTTATCTAAACATGGAATCAGGTATGTTACTTAACACCCGAAGATAACATCTTCATGGTAGAGAGAGTCCTACATGAGTGCAGAAATTCTTACAGGGTCTTAAGGATCATGTTGCACAATTTCTCCCAGGCCAGAATTCCAGCAGCAGCATCCATTTTGCATCTGGATACACATAGCTTACTCTTGGATCTGTCACTTTCTGCTTGTGTTCCCTTTCACATTTATTGCCGGCAAGTTTCAGCCACCTCACTTGCTAAGCAAGGGTAATATTTGCCCGGCTTAGTAAGGTAACTATGAGCATTATATTGAGCTTATACGTGTGAATGTTCTCTGAAAAAGCTAATTAAATACAATACATAGTATCTTAGGAGAGATGTGTGTGTGTGTGTGTGTGTGTGCCTCATTGTATATAAAGGTGACTTCTAGAAGAATCTCTGTCTCTGAAAGTTGGAAGTCTATCCATCATCAATCTCAATTCCATGAAAACACTACTCTAACTCTGTAATGCAACCCTATTCTCCAGCCCAGGGATGAGGCTTTTGTTCACCACTGAAGCTTTTGTTTACTCTTCATCATTTAGATTTCCTGATTTGCTTCTCTGACTTTAATGCAAAGAATCCAAAGTACAGATGTTTCTCCTCTGTTCTTGAGGCAGACTTGCATGGGAGTTTCAAAGAAGTGGAGAACCATATCCTTGGCCGGAGATCATCTGTAAGTGGTCTAGTCAACTCTTTTTGTGTTTGCAGCATTGTCAGAAAATTTCTGCAACAGTGTTATAAGTCCACTGGTAAGGATGAGAACAACGAAACCATAAGAGGACCCCGGTCAAGCTCACTGCTCTCCAGTGGGGGAGTAAGGATCAGAGTCTGTGTTTGTCTGACCCCAGTCTCTGCTCTTTTCGGAGACCTGGACAGTTTGAAAAAGGAAAGGGAATAGCGCTGAGCAAGACCAAGGCTAAGAGCAACTGGGAGAAGAAATAGAGTTCTAAGATTTTAGAATGGTACTTAAATTCTGTAGTTAAAAAGGAAAAAGAGATGAAGAAGTAATTTCAGGGAGTTTAGGAAAAGAGGAAACGGTTTATAGATCTCTTAGCTTGAGGACTTGGAGAGTTGTTAGTAAATTTTATTGTTTTAATTTGAGAATGAATCAGCATCGCCTTGGGCAGCACAGCTGTCACTGTCAGCAAGAGAATAAGACCAGATCAAGCCAGCAGAGAGCCTGGGAAACGGGATTTTATTCCTCCCCTCCCCCCACTTCCATAGCCCCAACCTTTCAATGCCCTGGAAGGAGGGAATTTTTAAAGGATGGGAATTTAGGGTTGGAAGGACTCAGTAAGCTGACCCTGTGCATGATCTGGAGTCCTAAGAGCAAAGTCACTTCACCAGGCACATAACTCACGGTTAGTCTTGGCTCTTTTCATGGCAACTGGGACAGATATTATTATTTTAGGGTCATTGTGACCTGATCTAGACAAATGGAGACAATATAAACAACCAACGGGGCTGCTGTCCATTTTCTTTGTTATCTTCATCTTATTAATCCCTTTTATTTGCAAATAGTGCTTTACCATGTTACGACACTTTCATGTTAGAGTTTCCAGGTACTGCATGAATGAGTGCCAGGTACAGGGACAGCACAGAGGAGGGGAAACTTTGAGCTAGGTTCCAGAACTAGAAGGAAGAGTGGGATTATATCACATCCAAAAGCTTCTGCCTAGTAAAAAGAACAATCAACAAAATGAAAAGGCAATACACGGAATGGGAGAAAAAATTTGCAAACCATATACCTGGGGAGTTAATTTTTTAAAATTTATTTTTATTATTAATTATATTTTATTTTAAATTTAATTTAATTTCATTTTAGAGAGAGAAAGCACATAAGTAGGGGGGACAGAGGGAGAGGGAGAGAGAGAATCTTAAGCTGATGTGGAGCCCCATGTGGGGCTCAGTGTCATGACCCTGAGATCATGACCTGGGCTGAAATCAAGAGTCTGGTGCTTAACTGACTGCCACTCAGGTGCTCTAAGAGTTAATATTTAAAATGTATAAGGAACTCACACAATTCTATAACAAAATCCCAAGTTTTCCCGTTAAAAATGGGCAGAGGACCTAAATAGGTATTTTTCCAAAGAAGACATACAAATGGCCAACAGGTACATGAAAATGTGATCACTGTCACTCATCATCTGGCAAATGCAAATCAGAACCACAATGAAATATCCCCTCACTTGCTAGAATGGTTATTATCCAAGAGACAAGAGATGACAAATGTTGCAGGTGTGGCCTACCAGTCTTCTGTTAATGGGAATGTAAATTGGTGCAGCCACTACAGAAAAAAGTTTGTAGGTTTCTCAAAAACATTAAAAAAATAGAGCTACCATATGATCCAGTGAGCTTCTGGCTATATAGCCAAAGGAAATGAAATCAATATTTCAAAGAAATGTCTCCTATCCCATGTTCATTGCATCATTACTCATTCATATATATTATTACACTTATGATATAATTATAATATATCACACATATAAATTACATATGCATATAAAATTATACATAACATAGAATGAAATGTTATTATATATGTTTTATATTCTGTTGTATGTATTATGTATTCATGTTTTCAACCATGAAGAAAAAAAAAAACTTTCCATTTTTGACAACATGGATTAAAGTGGAGGACAATATACTAAATCAAATAAGTCAGAAAAAGAAAGGAAAAAATACCATAAGATTTCACCCATGCAAAGAATCAGAAAGGAAAAAAAAATGTCTAGCTCAGAGTTAGAGTAGAATGGTGACAGTTGACAGAGTTTGGAGCATGGCAGAAATGGGGAGATATTGGTCAGATGGTACAAACTTTCAGTTATAAGATGAATAAGCCCTAGGGATCTGATGTACAGCCTGAGGACTGTAGTTAATAGTACCCTATTGTGTATTTGAAATTTGCTAGGACAGTAGATCTTAACCAGTCTCGTGCTACACACACACACACACACACACACACACTGATAACTATGTGAGGTGACATATGTGCTAATTAATTTAATTGTGGCAGTCCTTTTACAATGGATACATATATCAAATCATCCTTTTTAAAAAATATTTTATTTATTTATTTGACAGAGAGAGAGAGATCACAAGTAGGCAGAGAGGCAGGCAGAAAGAGAGGGCGGGGGAAGCAGGCTCCCTGCTGAGCAGAGAGCCCGATGTGGGCTCCATCCCAGGACCCTGATATCATGACCTGAGCTGAAGGCAGAGGCTTAACCCACTGAACTACCCAGGTACCCCTATTTATTTATTTTAGAAAGAGAGAGAGAGAGAGAGAGAGAGAGAGCATATGTGCGCAAGGTCTCGAGCAGGAAAGGGCCAGAGGAAGAGAATCCCAAGAGACTCCATGCTGAGTGCAGAACCCAACACGGGGTTCAATCTCACAACCCTGAGATCATGAACCTGAGCAGAAATCAAGAGTCCGACACCAAGCAGACTGAGCCAGCCAGGGGCCCCAGTTTTGAATTCTTTAAATATGTACAGTTTTATTTCTTATACCTCAATAAAACTAGAAAAATAAAAGCATGAAAAAGTCAGTAAGTAATTTTAAAAATAATGGGACAAGTCACAGGCTGGAAGAAGATATTTGCAGAAGATGTATCTGATAAAGGATTGTTATCCAAAATATGTAAACAAATCTCAAAACTCAACAGGTAAACAAAGAACCTGACTTAAAAATGGGCCAAAGACCTTAACAGATACTACACCAAAGATACACAGATGGCAAATAAGCATATGAAAAGATATTCATCAGCATATGTCATTAGGAAATTGGACATTGAAACAACAGTGAACCATTATTGGTTCCCATTAGAATGGCCAGAATTCATAACACCAACAACATCAAATACCAGTGATAATGAACAAGAACTCTTATTCATTGCCAGTGGGAATGCAAAATGGTACAGTCTGTCTCCTACACGTCTACTGGAACCACGGAGTCAATGAGCAGTTAGAAAGGCTTGTTGGAATTTGAACGTCTGCAGGCTGACTGCTAGCTACAGGCTGTTCACAGGATAGTCACAGGATATTCTTAAGAGTGATGGAGCTTGTTTTCCTAATGTTAGATGCAGACATATCAGAAATTTGGATTACCCTTTAAGGTTTTGATTCACTCTTAATGAGTGCTGAGAATTTCTAAAATACTTATAATCAAATATAAGGATAAAAATATCAACCAAATCAAAGGGAAATTTTAAAATCTACCTGATAATTTGTATTAGCCGTATTCTTGCAATGCTTCCCCCATTATTATATATGCAGATAATATTTTAGCTATCGTAGTGGGTATGAGATAGTATCTTATTGTGGTTTTGATTTGCATTCCCATGATGACAAATGACCTTGAACTTCTTTTCATGCGTTTATTAGCCATTTCTGTATCTCTCTTGGAGAAACCACTATTCATCTTACTTCCCTATTTTTTATTGAATTGTCTTTTTATTACTAAGTTGCAAGAGTTCTTTATATATTTTGGATATAAGACCTTTATAAGGGATGTGATTTGTAAATATTTTTTCCTGATTCTGTGGGTTGTATTTTCACTTTCTTGATGGTATCCTGTGAAACACAAACTTTTAAATCTTGATAGAGTCCCATTTATCTGTTTGTTGTTGTTGCTTAAGATTTTGGTGTTATTTCTAAGACTCCAAGGTCATGTAGATTTACTCCTGTGTTTCCTTCCGAAAGTTTTAGTTTTAGTTCTTTCACTTAGGGTTTTATCCATATCTTGAATATATTTTTTGTATGGTGAGGATAGGACAAAACTTCATCGTTTTACATGTGGATATCCAGTTATCTCAGCATCATTTGTAGAAAAGATTGTTTTTCCCCCCCACTGGATGGACTTAGAATCCTTGCCTAAAATTAGATTATCAGAGATGTAAGGGTTTATTTTTAGAATCTTAATTCTATTTCATAGCTAAACCTGTCTATCCTTGTGCCAGTACCCCACTATCTTGAAATGTGAGTTCTGTTGTATTTTTTCTCAAGGTTATTTTGGCTTTTCCAGATCCCTTCCAATTCCATATGCAGGAAGATCCCTATGGTTGTTTTCTTAATTTTATTTTCAGATTGTACATTGCAAGTGAAGAAAATAGAATTGATTTTGTAAATTGATCATGTATCCTGCGACCTTGTTGAACTCCTTTTTAGTTCTTATAGTTTTTTAGTATATCACTTAGGATTTTCTATGTATAATATAATCTCATCAATAAATAGAAATAGTTTTACTTCTTTTCCAATCTGGATGCCTTTTATTTCTGTCTCTTGCCTAATTGCTTTGGTTACAACCTCAGTGCAATGTTGAGCTGAAGTAGTGAGAACAGACATCCCTGTCTTATTCTTAATATTAGGGGGAAATCTTCCAGCCTTTCACCACTAATTATAATGTCAGCTGTGGATTTTTCATAGATGTCCTTTAGTCAGTTGAGGAAGTTCTCTTTTATTCTTAGTGTTGTTTCTATCATGAAAGTATACTGCATTTTGACACATGAATTTTCTTCATATATTGAGATGATTGTATGATTTTTGTTTTTCATCCTACTGAGGATGTATTGCACTAATTTATTTTTGGATTTTTAAACAAAATTTTCATTCATTCCGAAATCCCACTTAGTCAATATGTATAATTTATTTTTATATTAGTACATTTGGTTTGCTATTGTTTTGTTGAAGATTTTTACATCCATATTCACAAGAGATATTAGTTTGTAATTTTCCGACTTGTGATGTCTTTGGTTTTGGTATTGGGATAATAACGGCCTCATAAAATGAAATGAAGACTGTTCTCTCTTCTTTTATTTTTGGAAGAGTTTGCAAAGGATTGGTATTGACTCTCTAAATCCTGGGTAGAACTTAGTGGTGAAGTCATCTGTGTCTGGCTTTTCTTTGTGGGTCATTATTTAACTGTTAATTCAATCTCTTTACTTGTTATGGGTCTATTCAGATCATTTCTTTATTGAGTCAGCTTTAGTAGTTGTGTCTTTCTAGCAGAACTGCACTCTGAAGTGTCACAAACCAGCATTTCTGTTGCCATTTTGGACAGTTTTTCACATTTATACAGGGAGAGCTGGTGTTCAGATGGTATAGGAGGTATAGCAGAGTGATGGTTTCTGGCTGGTATCCACTCTAATTGTAATATATGTTGTTAAATATTTTGAGTATTACCCCCTTGAATTACAGATTTATTGCCATACATACATCAGACAAATGCACACACACACGCACACACACACACACACACACACACCCCATCCTCCCTTTCTGTCATGTTTCTCTTTTTCCTCTTGCAACATATTGGAAAACCAATTGAGGACTCTTTAGAAGTGATGATGCACCAATGATGGGATCCATTAACTGGAAAAAAAATTAATAAAAACCAAAGTACAATGGATTCAGAAGTCCTTGACCACATGGAAGGCACAATACCCTGACTGACACTTTTTCCTCCTGGATTCCTTCATTCACAATTACTAACTACTCTTTTAAAGGTAATAAACCCACTCTTTTACTAAATATAATGCTATCTCAGTATGAGGTGCTAGCTAAAGAAGAAACAGACTCTGAGAGCTTCTCTTATATAATGATTAGCGAATCTAATATATATTGCTAATTTACAATCCATTCCCCATCCCCCATCTTTCAATTTGCTGGCCCAACTGATTAAAGGAGGCCATCACCACAAATACAGCTTTAATTCTTTATTAATTTTAATCTTAAGCAACCTTTCTATCGAAACCATAATGCATTATGAATGTGTTCACTGAGAGGGGATAATATGGTAGTGATGCCATTTCTTGGACCTTTTTTTTCTTTTTTGATGGTTTCGCATCAACTTGTTCAAACAAAAAAGAGCAGAGACTGATTAAATATCAGGGTTGGACTATAATGAAAGGAAAGTCCACAGCAAATATGTAGTGATTGTTTTAAATCAAATGTGTGGGAGGGTGGATTTCAGGTGATAGCGCAGCAGTTACTCTAATCCCGACTGAGGCTGCCATGTGGTTTTTCATTTGGCTTACAAAATGGAGCTGGATTTCAACAAGTCCCTGCTGGCTGGCCCATGAGCCAAGCGCCACATGCCTTCTTCTTTGGCATCTGACAATATTGTTATTAATATTACAAGCTGAGAGTAGGAAGCTGCTGATGGTAACCTCTGCTTTGGAAAATTGTGTTAAGTCGTGAAGGTTCTGAAATCTCCCAGGCTTCTCCAAGTGATGTGGACAGTTTGAAATGGGATGAGAAAATATTTCCCTGAGTACTAAGGGGTGCCAGGATTCTAACAACTTTAGCAAGGTCAAGGACAAGGTGTTTTATTTGGGGGGTTTTCACCTCCAGCTCCCCTATTACAGCAAGTGAGAACCCTTGAATGTTATCTCATTATGCCTAGACACAACCAGCGTGTGTTTTTATTGACCTTCTGCTTCAAATCCAGGCTGGTCTACCTCACACTAACTGGCAAGCATGCAATGAAAGGGAAATGTCAGGCAAATGCACCTTTTGTGGTCAGGGCCCAGGACTCTTTCTTGGGATTTGCCTTGCTTTTTAACTTTCATGTATACTATCCCATATCTCTAGGCTTTCCTTATTTCCTGACCTACATGTTTGAGGGAGCTCAGGCAAAAAGCACATGGCAAACTCACTTAAAATATTAGAAGGAACATGCATAACAAAATATTATCTCTGAAAATCTGACTAAAAGTCCTGAGTGAACAAATAAACCACCAACATTTGAACACTGCTGATTGAAAACTCTTATGATCAATTGAGCTTGTGATAAACGGGTAGAGGTTGAGAAGAATGGAAAATGGCATGAATTTTGTTTTGCCCATTTTCATGTAATTATGCTGGATACTTTATAAGCATTTTCTTATCAAAATGTTGGGATTGTCCTTTACAGTTTCTAATCAAGTCACTAAGGTAGAAGGACCTCTGATCAAGAATCAAGTTTCAAGATCTTTCTCTACTTCTTATGCTGCCTTGTTGTTATTTTTCCTTTCTTAGCCTCAATGTTCCCATTTAAGAAACAAGAGTAATGATGAAATACTGTCCAAGATCCTTCAGTTTCTTTAATTCCATGAGTCCCTGATAAGATGCATTTCTTGGTGTGATTTTATAGGACTAGTATTTAAATGTTTTGTAATTATGGACTCCTTTAAGAATCTGGTAAAAGTTACTGTAGTATACATTCTTTGATTTACCTTCCCATTATCCTTTCCTTGGGGAATCTTCTCCCTAATTTCATATGGTCCTTTTGGGAAACAAGAAAACATATGGCTCAGGCTAGGCTCATCATAGTATTACAATTCTCTGGAGCCACTAATTGGCTCAAGAAATGGACATGGGTCACATGAAGACCAATCATAGTCTTTCCAAATAATTTGATGAATTGGACATTGAGAATTGCACCTTTATTTTTTTGTAAGCTGTAGATTCAGTGCTGCTTCATCTTCCTGATGTATCAAGACAGAAGACATGACTAGCAAGAAACGATGGGATAATCACATAAAGAGATACAAAAAGGAAGTGGGTTCAGAGAAAGATAGGGAGAGAGAGAGAGGGACAATTAGTTGATACTATTAAAACAATAAATCCAACCAACTTTACCCCTTAAATGTCCAGTTATACAAGTCTATAGATTGTCTCCATCCCCTTCCCCCTCCATTTTTTTTGAAGTTTTATGTTTCAGTTAGTTTGAGTTGCTTTCTCCCACTTTCTTTTAAACCCATTCTTAGATCCATAACTATGGATGCATTCTTCAGAAAATGAACAATGCAAAAATATCACCCATACAATATATTTTAAGGGGAAGTAGGGACAGATATTTCCATCATTTTAAGAGCCTCTGTCTCAGAATACAGTAGCATTAAAAACTTGTATTTACTTAGTTCTTATTAGTTACAAAGCAGTTTTCTATAAAATCTCATTCAGCTCTTATGAGACTGAAGAAGGTTGTGTATCATTATTCCCATTTTCCAGATAAGGAATGGAGACTCAGAGACATTGAGGGACTTTCCCACTAACTAGGAAATAGTGACAAGGTTCAAGATGCCTTTTTGCCAGTTTTGCTTTTCAGAGAGAACCTAGGAAGTAATGTAGATAGAAAAATGCCTTTCTAAACTCTCCCATTTACAGGATACCAGAATTAAAAGTCAAGGTCATAATAAAAATTTATAATAATTTCTCACATTATCCCAGCCAACTTCCCATTTCTAATTGATTTTTCTTATGTTGCTTCTCCAGCTTGTGAGCAATGCTCAAATCAAATGTTTAAAAAACTTTCCCCTTGAAAATTTAATGACTCCAAATCTGTATTTGATTACTTGGTTCCACCGGGGTTTGTGCTTGTGCAACGGCCAAGACAGAAGAGCAAAAAGAAATCTTGTTGGTCATGCATTATGTATCTGCTGTCACTGGATTTGGGCTGAGACTGAGACTGTGACGTCTTCACCGGGCTTAGCATTTACTTTGAGCCGTTTGCTTTGTTTGAACATACTCTCTTCAGACTGTGAAGGGTTTAACTCGTGAGTCAACTGCGCACAACTACTCACACTATAAATTCCAAAAAAAGTCAAGGAGATTTAGTTTCTGGGTTTGATCTTTAAATGACCAATAGATTTCATCTTCTTGTAAGGCAGGTTAAAATCCTTCCCTTCCCCTTTCCCTGTTGACCTCATCACACATCAGCTCTTCAACTAGGACAGCCAATGCCAAGGTGTTAATAAATGCTTTGGTGTCATATAAGGGGAAAAAAATTAAGTGAAGTGGGATAAGAGTAGGTGGGTCTGGATCTACCATTAATTAGTTGTGTGATCCTTGATCAGCCAATTTACTTCATTCCCAGCTTCCCTAGTGGTGAGATGAGATATTGGTACCAGGGATTCAAGAGGCTCATCCTATGTCTGGAACTCTATAAAATAGAAACAACCAGCCATTTCATTTTGTATATAATGTAATTTGTGTTCTACAACATAGTTTTGGTCTTTGGGTCCTATTTAATTTATTGACTTTTTTTTCTCAAAGATTTATCTATTTATTTGAGAGAGAGAGAGAGAGAGAGAGAGAGAACATGAGTGGGGGCAGGAGCAGAAGGAAAGGTAAAGAACCTCAAGCAGACTCCCTGAGTGCAGCCTGGAGCCCAAGATGGTCTGAGCGCCCTGAGATCACAACTTGAACTGAGACCAAGGGTCAGCCACTTAACAGACTGCACCACCCAAGCATCCCAATTTCTTGACTTTTAATTAAGTATTCTAAATGAGCCCTTAGACATAAAGGAATATCAGGAATATTTTTTTTCAAGTTGGGCAAAAATGTAATACTTGGAGGATGATGCAAATTCAAATTCTGGTTTAAACACTTTGGTTTTAATAAAATGGTTCAAATTGGTAATGAGACGATAAACGTGAATATGTGTATATTTTTACTTTCTAAAGAAATCAAGGATTCTCTGAATGAGATTTAGGGAAGTCATTGTAGATTTCAGGTAATGGTTTTATTTGAGGTCACTGATTCTATATCAATAACTGAGATATTGCAGGGTCCCTCTGACCCTGCAATTGCGCTACTGGGTATTTACCCCAAAGATACAGATGTGGTGAAAAGAAGGGCCATCTGTACCCCAATGTTTATAGCAGCAATGGCCACAGTCGCCAAACTGTGGAAAGAACCAAGATACCCTTCAACGGACGAATGGGTAAGGAAGATGTGGTCCATATACACTATGGAGTATTATGCCTCCATCAGAAAGGATGAATATCCAACTTTTGTAGCAACATGGACGGGACTGGAAGAGATTATGCTGAGTGAAATAAGTCAAGCAGAGAGAGTCAATTATCATATGGTTTCACTTATTTGCGGAGCATAACAAATAACACGGAGGACATGGGGAGATGG
>PISX010036746.1:0-11661 GCA_004024625.1 Mellivora capensis | reverse complement strand
GGGGGGGGGGGGGGGGGGGGGGCGCCGGGTCGGGGGCGGTATAGAAAGTTGCGGTTCTGGAGTTCCACCTAGTGTCTGTCTGTGGTACTGCAATCTCTGGTGCCTGACCAAGCCGTGTTGATTACCTTTGTTTTCACCCTACTCTTATCAGTGTTTAGATTAAGGCAAGACAGAAACCAGTCCTTTAGCAGCACTCGAAAAAAATCAGCACATTGGATATACATTCCACTCCTTTGTTTCCCAAGGAAGGAGTTGGGAATTGAGGGTTTCCTCCCAATCAGACCAGCCATGCCATGCCATGATGAGAAGGGTTCTAGTGAGTGAAGGTCAAGAATTTTCCTGCTAGGGCTTCAGTGTGTTTGGCTGGGATGCAAGAATCTCTATTATCTAATCTGTCTCTCCTGACTCCCCACCTTTGTTTTTAATAGAGAATAGCCTTTGCCACTAAAACTAAAAATATATTTATAATATATTTATTTCTTGTTTATCGATATTTGGGGTCTGCTCATCTCAAAAGATTGAATATTAACAATTTATGCCCACTTTCAGGAATACACTGGAATAACACAAGCTTTCAAATTTCAAATTCCACAAAACCACAAATGCTAATTCCTACAAACATCCACCATTCTTCCTCAAATATAAGAAATGGGCTGGTAAAAGATACATTTCTTCATAACCACTTGGAAAGTAGGTTGGTGTCATTGTATTCAGACTCAAGGCAGCTCTGTCCCCAGCTAGAATGGAAGCCGAAAGCTAGTTTCATGGAGTCACCAGCAGGAGAGTTGAAGCAGGATATATTTTTTTAAGATTTTATTTATTTACTTGACAGAGAGAGAGAGAGAGCACAAGCAGGAGAACAGCAGGCAGAGGCAGAGGGAGAAGCAGGTTCTCTGCTGAGCAGGGAGCCCAACGTGGGCCTTAATCCCAGGACCCTGGAATCATGACCTGAGTGGAAGGCAGACGCCCAACTGACTGAGCCACCCAGGTGCCCTTAACCAGGATATTTTACATACTCTGAACCTGGAAGTAGCAGCCTCTCCCATCCCACTGAGTCTCCCATGTTCTAATGAAGTAAAGCACTAGACTTCCCCTGGTTATGCTGTTTCAGATTTGTCATTCCATCGAGTGGTGTGGAAGGCAGGCATTTAATAGCTGAAGCAGAAGAGAGAAATGGAACATCCAAAAATTTAACAGGAAGATTCCCATCCAGGCAACTCTTACCTGGTTTCTAGATTTCTCACAAAGGCAACTGGTTCATATATTGTTGTTAAATTCTTGTTTCCATGGGGGAAGGAGGTTCTGGGTTTCCTATTCTGTATTATTGCTGGTATCTTGTATTGCCTCATTTTTCTCTGCCTTAGTGTTCTCATATCCCTGCGTCTTTGAATTTCTACTAATTGTTTTAGTGGATGCCGGATATTATGGATGTTATGTCATTGAGTGTCTCAATTTTGTTGTCTTCCTTTTAAGAGTTTTGGCTTGGGGAGCACCTGGGTGGCCCAGTCAGTTAGGCATCTGACTCTTGATTTTGGTTCAGGTTATGATCTCTGGGTCATGGGATCATACGTATTGGGCCCCACATTCAGCACAGAGTCTGCCTAAGATCTGCTACCTCTGCCCCTCCCCTGCTCATGCTTGCTCACTCTCGCTCTCTCTCTCTCTCTCTCTCCATCTCTCTCTCTCATTTCTCTCTCTCCTCTCCCTCTCTTCCTCTCTCTCTCTAAAATGAATAAATAAAATAAATATTTTTAAAAAAGAGTTTTGGGGACGCCTGGGTGGCTCAGTTGGTTAAGCGGCTGCCTTCGGCTCAGGTCATGATCCCAGCGTCCTGGGATGGAGCCCTACATCGGGCTCCTTGCTCGGCAAGGAGCCTGCTTCTCCCTCTGCCTCTGCCTGCCACTCTGTCTGCCTGTGCTCGCTCACTCTCTCTCCCTCTCTCTCTGACAAATAAATAAATTTTAAAAAATAAATAAATAAAATAAAAATTAAAAAAGAGTTTTGGCTTGGTATTAATAGATAAGATACTTAAAGTTCAAAAACAAACAAACAAAAAGAAGAAACAGACTCAAAAATACAGAGAACAAACTGGTGGTGGCCAGAGGCCTGGGGGAATGGACAAAGTAGATGAAGTGGTGGGAGAGATGCAGGCTTCCAGTTTTGGAATGAGTAAGTCACTGGACAAAAGGTACAGCATAAGGAATATAGTCAATGGTATTGGAATAGCATTATATGGTGACAGATGGTAGCAACACTTGCAGTGAGCTTGGCATAATGTATAAAGTTTGGGAAGGCAGAGATGGAATTGTTTGATCACTATGAGTTTTGTTGTTGTTGTTTTTTAAGTTTTTATTTATTTAAGTAATCCCTATACCCAAAGTGGGGCTTGAACTCACAACCAAGAGATCAAGAGTCAGATGCCCTGCCCACTGAGCCAGTCAGCAGCCCCTCCAGTCACTGTTATGCACCTGAAACTATTGCAACAGTGTGTGTCAACTACATTTCAATTTTAAAAAGAAAGATACTTAAGGTTCAGCTTAATCTTCTCAAACCCTGTCTTTAAACTTTGTTATAGCAGGTCTAGATTAGCTTTTATTCTTGAGCTAGTTCGACTCTATTCCTAAAGGGTGGTCTTTCTGACATATCTAAGGAATGCTCCCAGTTTTCAGTGAGATTCCTCTACTCTGGCTGATCAGAACTCAAATGTCTGCTACCCTGTACAAAGTCTAGTAGTTACTCAATGTACAGCTCCTAGCAATACTCAGTGTGGGGATCCTTATGCACGTTTCTAGAATTCTTTATCTGCATACCTCCCTCCTCTTCTACCCCACAATTCCATCTCTGCCTCCCCAAACTCTAATTTTTGTCTCTTCAACTCAGCAACGTAACTATGCTCTGCCTTCCTAGATCTCAGATCTCAAAAGTGTTTGAAGGTAGAAAGCTAAAGTAATGGTAGGAATCACTTCTACTGTTTTCCCTTCTCTCAGGGATGAGAGTTTGGCGCTGTACATTTTCCAATAGTTGAAAACAGGTATTTCATGTTTTGTCCATTATGAAATTGTTTGCCTGAGCAGAGCTGGGCTGGTACCAGTCACTCCTTCACAGGCAAAAGTCGAAGACACTCCTTTTTAACTTTCTAAACTCTTTGCTACCCTTTTAATTCTAGTTCACATTCCCCCTCACTCCATTAACTTCCCTTACTCCTTTCTCTGCCAGTTCGATAAGCTATGTAGCTCGTTTGTGGCAGTTATCACCTCCCTATTGCCGCATAGTTCCCTGCAGGAGGAAAGATTCTCTTCCTGACCATCCAGTAATGCCTAACACATTATGGGGTACAAAATAGATATTTGCTAAATAAATGAGATACCCCAAAATATATCGTTTTATCAGTGGAAATATATAAAAAGAGGATAAATGACCCTCCTGCTTAGTGAAATGTTGGAATATATATGGTCTAGGGTCCCTTCCAACTCAAAGCTTCAATGAAAAAAATGGTTAGGTAAAATTGTGCCACATCTATATAATGAATATTACATGAATTTTTAATTTTTATTTATTTACTTTTTAAAAACTTTTTAGAGAGAGGGAGAGAGTGTGTGCAAGCAGGGGGCAGGGGCAGAGGGAGAGGGAGAGAAAGAGAATCCTAAGCAAGCTCCATGCCCAGTGTGGAGCCCAATGTGGGGCTCAATTTCACAATCCTGAGATGGTGTCAAATCAAGAGTCAGATGCTTAACCAACCGAGCCACATGGGTGCCTTACATGAATGTTTTAAATGTAGAGATATATTCAGTACTTAAAACAAAGTGTTAAGTAAAATATTAGGATTAAAGTTACATATGTTACATAGTTACCTATGTTTAGAAAAAAGCATGCATAAAACTAGGATGGAAAATACATAAAAACCAGAAGGAAATATACTTTTAAATAATGGAGCTATTTTAATGTGTATGTGCTCTTCTCATGTTTTTAATGCCATGATCCAACTATCTTAAAAGACAACTGGCCTGGCTATCTACTTACCTTCAGGAAATATGACGCAGGATGATCAGTTCTTCCAAAGCCAAACTTTATCTTTATTAAATATTCTCCAACATTTTATTAGCTTGACTAACAGCCTTATTGAGAATACTCGTTCATGTAGTTATGTATAAGCAAGCACATTTTGCGACAAGTTTATCCTGCACGGTTCACCAGGAAGTTTCAGTGCTCACAGTGAGGTATCTTAAGAGTGCTTTATTGAGACTTTGTTTGTTAATGACTGAGACCATTGTTGGGTAACATTCACTTTATATTTTTTCCAGGATGAACTTTGGGCAATCAACTGGAACCAAATTAGGGTAATTTTATGTATGTCTGTACATCTGTGTGTCTGTTTCATAATACTTCTAGTCAGGAGATAGCAAGCATCCGAAGATCGCTTTATGGACTAGCTTAATCATGTTTCCAGGCCAACCCATCACAGTTTTCTTCTTTTTCTTATATCTACCTATCTTTCCAGTTATCCAAAGGCAATGCTATGAAATGTCAGTACTGAATTCTGGCTCTGCTACTTACTAACTGTATGATCCTGCACAACATACATGACCTCTCTCTGTGAGGTCTCTTGATCTATGTAAACTGTAGATAATGATAATAATTACCTCCCATAATTCTTATGAGGCATCAGTGAGATAATTTTGTAAAAGTCTGATCAGAGTGCCTAACACATACAGACTATTCAATGAATAGTCTCTTTCAGTATATGCTATGTGGTTTTACCACATCCTCCTCCCTACATCCTCTCCACTTATAACTGATCCTGTATCAGTGAGTTGGGATGAAAGATACAAGAATCTTGTCCTAGGGACACCTGGCTGGCTCAATTGGTGGAGCCAACTTGGGGTCATGAGTTCAAGCCCCATGTTGGGTATAGAGATCACATAAATAATAAATAAATTAACTAACTAACTAACTAACTTTTAAAAAAAAAAAGGAATCTTGTCCTATGAAGATGAATTTTTCCCCAGGCAGGATTTCTGCCCTCCAGATTGCTGGCTCTTGGTGAAGGGGCTGTCTGATCAGGTAATATGAACTCATCATCAAAGCATGCATAACTGAAAGTAGTAAATAGATTACTAACCAATTTTTGTTTTGTTCATTGCTGTATACCTGGAGTCTAGAACAGGTGCTGACAGGTCATAAATAGTGTGTGTTTACTTCTTTTTTTTAAGATTTTATTTATTTGACAGAGATCACAAGTAGTCAGAGAGGCAGGCAGAGAAAGAGGGGGAAGCAGGCTCCCTGACGAGCAGAGAACCCGATATGGGGCTGGATCCCAGGACCCTGGGATCGTGACCTGAGCAGAAAGCAGAGGCTTTAACCCACTGAGCCACCCAGGCGCTCCAATGTGTGTTTATTTCTTGAATTAACTAATACTATGACACATTTTTATACAAAATCTTAATCTTTTTTTTAAGATTTTATTTATTTATTTGACAGAGAGAGCCACAGCGAGAGAGGGAACACAAGGGATCATGACCCAAGCCGAAGGCAGACACTTAACAACCGAGCCACCCAGGCGCCCCACAAAATCTTAATCTAATACCTAGAAAACAGCATATAGATCCTTTATTTCCACTTTCAACTCAAAGATAACACTTCAGAAAAAGAGCTGAAATTAAAATAAATTTTAAGTACACGTATATTTTTACATAATTATCATAAATTCTAAATCAATAAACCCTATGTTTATTTGTAGGTAGAAAGACTTATTCTTCTCTTTCTCACCTGACATATCCCTCAGGCTATTTACACAACCCAAGACCTGGGCAGACATATTTTATTCTCAAGACTCCCTCAAAGAGAATATGCTAATTAATTCCTTGCAGGTCAACTTTTCCTCATTCAGGTTTTTCCAGTCTGCATTTCAACTGTCAGGTAAGACACCTGTCCAGTTTCTTCCAGGAAGGGCCATCCTAGACTGTTACTGGAAAGACCTAGGTCCTGCCACGACCCTGTTCTGTCTTCTTCCTGGCTTCATGTGGAAGGAATTCAGTGCTATATTTTTGCAACAGGTTCCTTCTTCACAGATGTCATTCAGCTGAATTTAGTATCTGCTACTACTATCTTGATGGCAAGATAGTAGTTTTATATTAATCCATGACATTAAGTTATCAAACTAAGAGGACAAATTATTTACAAAATTATATAGCAGTTTCCTCCTGCCTCCTCACTGCTCAGAGATTAAAGCAAGACCTCAGGTCCTAATTCATGGTACACTAGAAAGACTGCTAATCTAGCCGTTAGAAACCAAACTCTAGATAATCCATCCCAATGTTGCAAGAACAAATCATAGCATACTCACATTTCACCTTGGGGTTCATTCTGAGAATCAGATATTCACCAAATAAGATAATATTTACTTTATGAATTATAAAATATTACATAAATGTTGTTCTTAATTGTGGCTATTCTTATGTCTTTCCAGTGTCTCCCTATCTCATAAGAAAGAGGTCATTAGATTTGAGTGAAACATCTGAATATGGTCCCTCGTGGACCAGGACAGTCCCCTGGAACCAAAACATAGATGCAGCTGTAGCTCTAGGTGGCTCCAAGATACAGCTCCTCCCTAAGGAGGCTCCTCTTCAACCCCCAAAAGGAAGGAGACTGCCCTGCTCTAAGAAAAGGCAGTAGTGCCCACAGAAGCACATATAGGATAAGGATAACAGTCTTCTGTGAGCACCATGGAGCAGGGAGAAGCCAATACCATAGAGCCTTCATAAGAGAAAAACAGAAAATCTACAGAGCTGTCAACTGGCAGAAGAATTTCATCTGGAGGTAAGACAACCAGGAGAGGAGTTGACTCAAAGCCCAAAGCAGATCAGGCTCCCTTTCCGCTGAATCTGAGTATCTAGGGTTCATCTGGCTCAACAGTACTCTTTGCCAACAGAGAGAACCACCTCTGACCCTAGATCCTAAACAAATTTGGAGGAAAGTTTGCCATATTTTTAAAATGTCTTGTGTTTGTTCCAGTAGGTTTCAAAGAATGGGACCCATTATTTGCTAACTTCTGGAGCCTCTAGGAAGAAAGTTCATTTCCTCCCTTCTGACCCTATCCAATGAGCCTTATTTTAATACCCAAAAATCATGCTATAAATAACAGCAGTCACCCCATAAGAATCACCGCTTTGAAACCAGCACAGGTAGGTGGGTTTTCCTCCACCACCATCCCTTGGTCCATGTTCTGCCTTCTGAGCACCTATGAGCTAACTATAGTTCCTCTTCATAAGAATCCTTCCAGCTGGAGTGGGGGAATGTAGGGGGAGAGAGGAAGGAATTGGATGAAGATGGTCAAAAGGTACAAACTTCCAGCTATAAAATAAATAAGTCCGGGGGTGGGGGGACCAGGAAGAATTCTTCCAATACTTGAAAATAACTATCATAGTCTCCCATTATTCTGTCATTTCCAAAGTAAACATCTCTACATTCTTCATATGTTCCTCATACTTCACAGTTCAGAAGTCCTAATTCATAATAATCAACAAAAATCTCAAGTCATGTTCACATAAATGGTTACTTTTTAACCGATTATGAAAGCCTACAAGCAGACTTTACATGTGCCTCTGTTACATTTCATCTTCTTTTTAGTCTAGCCTTTCAAAGACAAAATTATTTTGGATTATAATTCTATCACCTATAATATTGGTTTCCCCACTTTGTTCATATCATCTGAGGCTTGATGAGCCATGCATATTTGCTCTTTATCGAGGTCACTACCAAAATAGGTGAAGAAGACAGGAAGACAAAGCCTTCTCCTTTTCACTAGACGTGTTTCTCCAGATTTCCAGCGTCATTAATGAATAATTTTGGTCCATAGTGGGCAAACTAAAAGTGTTATCTTTAAGCTCACAGTCATCATCTTTTCTATGAAACTTTACCAAAATTATGTCCTTTTTCTACTCCTTTCTCCTGATCTACTAAATTATTAATACTACCAGTAGGGGCCATTATGTAAGATTTGACATTATAATTAGCATTATATAGCTCCTGGTGGTGTCTTCTTATGAGATTTCCATGTGTTCCTATAAAGCATTTTATCAGGGACCAAGGTCAAATTTACTGTGAGATTTGACATTATAATGAACCTTGTATAGCTCCTGGCAAAGTCTCCTTATGAGATTTCCACATGTTCTTATAAAGCATCTATTTAAGAATTTTACCAGGGACCAAGGTCAAATTTACTGGTTAACAATGGCAACAGTAACTTTTTTATCATAAGCATTGACTCAGAGACTTGAGGAGACTTAAGAGGTTTTTGGTCAGTTGACTGGCTGGTTGGTTGGTTTGGTTAGTTTTACTAGCTTCTTCCTTTGCTCCATCTTTCTGCTAAACCTGAGGTCTATTCCATTCTCATTTCAAGTCTCTCCCTGGCTCTTTAAGAAGTCCCTAGTAAGGGCGCCCTGGTGGCTCAGTTAGTTAAGCCTCTGACTCTTGATTTCAGCTCGGGTCATGATCTCAGGGTCTTGAGATCAAGTCCCAGGTCAGTCTCCATGTACAGCAGGAAGTCTGCTTAAGATTCTCTCTCTCCCTTTCCCACTATCCCTCACCCTGCTCACGCTCTCTCTCTCTCTCTCTCTCTCTCTCTTCCTCTCTAAAAAATAAAGAGGAAGAAGAAGTCACTAGTATACAAAAAGATAAAATATGTATCAAATACATATGAAAGTATTCTGTTCCCTCTATGTCTGTATCCCCCATGTGACCAAATGATGTCTATATGATTGAAGCCCAAAATGAGAGAAAAAGGTAGGACCAGGGAAGGGACACAAAAACCCTGTGTTCTCGCTGTCATTTGCTATTATGGAATATCATCTTTCTTAACTTCAAATATGAGAAAACTCTCTATCATGTTGGACTTTCTTGTTTCTTTCCCCAACCATACACACACACACACACACACACACACACACACACCCCTACTTGACTTCCATCTCCAACCTTAATCATGGTTCCATCTCAAACTGAGTGACAAAATTCCAATATTCCCTCAGTTAGGGGAGGACTCAGAGATCCCTTCTCCTATTAGCAATCATCTAAATGCCTCTTTCCCTCACCCAAGCATTATCAGATGCTGCAATTTTTCTGGGGCAATTTACCATTGGAAAATTATTGTAACTAATTCACTTATTTATTAATTAATTCCACAAGTACTTATTAAGGTCTTCCTATGTGTTTGGTGTTAGCATCGTACTGTAATGATTAAGAGAAGGAATCCTATAACAGGGTAGAAATGTCTAAATAATCCACATTGGGTGAGATGAAATGACCATGTGACCAGCATAGAGAATATAGGGCAGGAGAACCAAGAAAAAGAAAGTATTCTCAGCTTCCAATAAACTGATTAGAGACTGAGCATAGTTTAAAAATGGATTTACCCATGGTCACCAGTCCACTTGTCCAAGGAAAAGGAGTGAATTTCCAGGGAAGTGGGATCTGAGTTAGTACAGATCTTTCTATATTGCACCTTCTGTGAAATACATGATACAGATTACCCATCAGAATGTCCAAGTCTCATTTTCTTAGAAAGCAAAAACAGCATGAGATGAGTGGCTGCTTCAGGAATGTTCATGACCTCGGAGTAGGACCACCTGCCCACCAAGTGATGGGCAGTCCCTCCTGCCCCAGAGGACCTCACCAGGTGTGGTTTTGCTGTTGATACTCAGCCAAGATTGTCAGTAAATAGCTATTGATGATTGGGAGAGTTCTATGCTGCTCTCTGATACTAATATTTCTACCAGTCACAAAGGATTTGGGAAAGCTCCGTAGGGTAGCAGACAATTGCAGGAGCTTTGGAGTCAAGCAAATGTGGGTTCATATCATGACTCCATCATAATCGCCTTGAATAACTGACTTAGTCTCACTGGGTCTGTTTCTCCTCTGTATATAGGAGACAATAAGGTCTACCTTTAATGGTTTCTGTGATGAATAAATGAATAAGCAAGGGCTGGTGTGTGGTCCCAATAGGATCCTGGTTAAAGTTACCTTCCTTTCTTGGGCCCAGATCTAGATGAGGAAGCAGTCCAGTGGTGACAGAGAAAACCAGACCACCTGGCTGATCCTGGTCGGCTTTGGGGAGCTGCAACACCTGGGCTTCCTCCCCTTCGCCTTCTTTTTGGCCATTTATGTGGTGACAGTGGGGGGCAACGCCCTCATCATGCTGGCTGTGGCCTCCAGTCGGACACTCCATACACCTATGTATTTCTTCCTCTGCCATTTCTCCTTGCTGGAGATTGGCTATACCTCCAACATCATGCCTCAGCTACTGTGGAGCTTCCTGGAAGGGAGGGAAACCATCTCACTGGTCAGCTGTCTGGTCCAGTTCTACGTGTTTGCCTCACTGGCTGCCATTGAGTGCCTCCTGCTCTCTGCTATGTCCTATGACCGTTACCTGGCCATCTGCCACCCGCTTCGCTACCCTGCCCTGATGAGCACCTGGTTGTGTGGCTGCCTGGCTGCTGGAGCCTGGGTCAGTGGCTTTTCTTTCTCTGCCTTCACTCTGGCCCTGGCAGCCCCTCTGCCCCTCTGCCCTGGCCACAGGGAGATCAACCACTACTTCTGTGACTTTGCTCCCGTTGTAGGGCTGTTCTGTGGGGATGTGAGGGTCATGTGGGGAGCCGGAGTGAGCATCTCAGGCTTTCTGACGCTGGCCCCCTTCCTGTTGATTGTGGCATCCTATGCCTTCATCTTGAGGACTGTGCTGCAAATACCTTCAGGCCATGGTAGGCAGAAAGCCTTCTCCACCTGTTCTTCCCACCTCACCGTGGTTGGGGTGTTTTATGGCACCCTCATTGTGGTCTATGTAGCCCCAACAGACCACATGGCCCCCTTGCTCCGAAAGGCTTTCTCTGTCCTTTACACTGTATTCACCCCTATGGTCAACCCCATCATCTACAGCCTCAAGAACCAAGAGGTAAAGGAGGCCCTTCACAGGCTCTGGGGAAAGTTTATCCCAAGACATACTCCACTGAGAGGGATAGGGCAGCTGTTGACTTTTTCCTGGATTCCAGCTTAGCCTCTTCCTCAAAGACTAGAAGACTAAAGATCACTGTGATGAAAAGATAAATACTGTGGGATTGAAAGATGTCTGGGGTCACCTGGGTGGCTCAGTTGTTAAGCGTCTGCCTTCAGCTCAGGTCATGATCCCAGGGTGCTGGGATCAGGCCCCATATCAGGCTCCCTGCTCGGTGGGAAGCCTGCTTCTCCCTCTCCCATTCCTCCTGCTTGTGTACCCTCTCTCCCTGTTTCTCTCTCTGTCAAATAAAGAAACAAAAATCTTTTTTTTTATTTCATTTCTTTTCAGCGTAACAGAATTCATAGTTTTACACCACACCCAGTGCTCCATGCAATGCGTGCCCTCCATAATACCCACCACCTGGCTCCCCCAACCTCCCACCCCCCCGCCCCTTCAAAACCCTCAGGTTGTGTTCCAGAGTCCATAGTCTCTCATGGTTCATCTCCCCCCCAATTTCCCTCAACTCCCTTCTCCTCTCCATCTCCCCATGTCCTCTGTGTTATTTGTTATGCTCCGCAAATAAGTGAAACCATATGATAATTGACTCTCTCTGCTTGACTTATTTCACTCAGCATAATCTCTTCCAGTCCCGTCCATGTTGCTACAAAAGTTGG
>PISX010036745.1:0-11662 GCA_004024625.1 Mellivora capensis | reverse complement strand
GGGTGGGGTAATGGACATTGGGGAGGGTATGTGCTATGGTTAGTGCTGTGAAGTGTATAAACCTGGCGATTCACAGACATGTACCCCTGGGGATAAAATTTTTTTTATAAAAAATAAAAATTAAAAAAAAAAAAGAACAGAAGCTAGTACTCAACTGCCAGGGATTTAATCAATATGAATATAAGTAAGATGTCTGAACTAGAATTTAAAACAATGATTATGAAGATACTAGGTGGGCTTGAAAAAAGCATAGAAGACCTTAGGGAATCCCTTATTATAGAGATGAAAGAACTAGTGTCTAGTCAGGCTGAAATTAAAAATGCTATTATTGAGATACAGGCCAAAGTGAAGGCCATAAAAATTAGGATGAATGAAGCAGAATCAGTGATACAGAAGATAAAATAAAGGAAAATAAGGAAGCCAGAAAGAAGAGAGAAAGAAAACTCTTAAATCATGAAGATAGAATGGAGGAAGTCAACAATTTCCTAAAGTGAAATAATATCTGTATTATTGGGGTTCCAGAGTATGAGGAGCATATGAAAGAGGAAGAAAGTTTATTTAAACAATTACAGCTGAGATCTTCCCTAATCTGGTGAAAGAAAGAATCATTCAAGTCCAGGAGGCACAGAGAAACACCCTCAAAATCAAGAAAAATAAATCAACACCTTGACGTATTACAGTGAAGCCTGCAGATTACAAAGACAAAGAGAAAAACCTGAAAGCACCACAGGACAAGAAGTCCTTAACCTACAAGTGTAGACACATAAACCTGCCAGCAGATCTGTGCACAGTGGACAGGCAGGAAGGATTGGAATGACTTATTCAATGCATTAGATTGGAAAAAAAATGCAAAAAAAAAAATTTATCCAGCAAGGCTGTCAGTCAGAATAGAAAGAGAGAGTTTCCAGGACAAAGAAAAACTAGAGGAATATGTGAACACTAAAGCAGCTCTTAAAGAAATATTAAAGGGGATCTATTGAGCAGAGAAAGAGACCAAAAATAAAATAGACCAGAAAGGAACAGAAAGAATCTACAGGAACAGAGACTTTACAGGTAATATAGTGGCACTAAATTCATATCTTTCAATAATTGTTTTTAATTAAATGAACTAAATGCTTAATAAAAAAAATAGGGTATAAAAATGGATTAAAAAATCCATTGATATGCTACTTAGAAGAGACACATTTTAGACACAGACACCGCCAGATTGAAAGTGAGGGGCTGGAAAACCATTTATCATGCTAATGGACATCAAAAGAAAGCTGCAGTGGCCACCCTTATATTAGACAAAGTAGATTTTAAACCAAAGACTGTAAGAAGACATGAAAAAGGACATTATCATAATAAAGGGGTCTATCCAACAAGAAGATCTAACACTTGTCAATAGTTATGTCCCTACCATGGGAGCAGCCAAATATAAAAACCAATTAATAACAAAATTAAAGAAACTCATTGATAATAATATAATAATAGTAAGAGACTTTAATATCCCACTCACAGCAACAGGCAGACTATCTAAGCAAATGATCAACAAGGAAACAGGGCTTCGAGTGACACACTGACCAGATGGACTTCATGGATATATTTAGTGCATCCCATCTTAAAGCAACAGAATACACATTCTTCTTGAGTGCACATGGAACATTCTCCAGAATAGATCACATACTGAGTCATAATTCGAGTATCAACCAGTACAAATAGATTGAGATCATATTATGCATATTTTTAGACCTCAAATCTATGAAACTTGAAGTTAACCACAAAAGGAAATTTGGAAGGACCACGAATACATGGAAGTTAAAGAATATCTTACAAAAGAAGGAATGGGTCAACCAGGAAATTAAAGAATTTTTTTTAAGATTTTATTTTTTTATTTGACAGAGAGAGAGAGATCACAAGTAGGCAGAGAAGCAGGCAGAGAGAGAGGAGGAAGCAGACTCCCCGCTGAGCAGAGAGCCTGATGCGGGGCTCAATCCCAGGACCCTGGGATCATGACCCGAGCTGAAGGCAGAAGCTTTAACCCACTGAGCCACCCAGGCACCCCAAAGAAGAATTTTTAAAAATACATAGAGGTAAGTAAATGAAAATGAAAACACAATACTGGCTTTCCGCAAGAAAGAAGAAAACCTTCAAATACAAAACCTATTCTTACACCTTAAGAAGCTGGAAAAAGAAGAGGAAATAAAGTCTAAATCCAGCAGGAGAAGAGAAATAATAAAGATTAGAGTGGAAATCAATGATATATTAATTTAAAACAAAACAAAATAAAAACAGTAGAACAGATCAATGAAACTAAGAGCTGGTTCTTTGAAAAAAAAAAGACTGATAACCCCCTAGCAAGTCTTATAAAAAAGACAAGAGAAAAGACCCAAATAAACAAAATCATGAATGAAAGAGGAGAGATCAAAACCAACACTGAAGAAATAAAAACAATTATAAGAGAATATTACAAGCAATTATATGAAGAAAAATTAAGCAATCTGTAAGAAATGGATAAATTCCTAGAAACATTTAAACTGACAAAATTGAAACAGGAAGATATAGAAAACCTGAATAGACCCATAACCAACAAAGATATTGAAACAGTAATCAAAAACCTCCCAACAAAAAAGAGTCCAGGACCAGGTAGCTTTCCAAGGGAATTCTATCAAACATTCAAAGAAGAATGAATATCTATTTTTTTAAAAGATTTTATTTATTTATTTGACAGACAGAGATCACAGGTAGGCAGAGAGGCAGGCAGAGAGAGAAGAGAATCAGGCTCCCCGCCGAGCAGAGAGCCCGATGCGGGGCTCGATCCCAGGACCCTGGGATCATGACCTGAGCTGAAGGCAGAGGCTTAACCCACTGAGCCACCCAGGCACCCCTGAATATCTATTTTTTTTAAATGTTCCAAAAAATAGAAATGGAAAGAAAAAATCCAAATTCATTCTATGTGGCCAACATCACCCTGATCCAAAAACTAGACAAAGACCCCACTAAAAAAGGAGAATTGCAGACCAATATTCCTCTTGAACATGGATGCCAAAATTCTCACCAAAATACTAGCCAATAAGATCCAACAGTACATTAAATGGATTATTCACCATAACCAAGTGGAATTTATTCTTGGGATGCAAGAGTGGTTCAACATTTGCAAAATAATCAATGTGATACACCACATTAATAGAAGAAAGGACGAGAACTATATGATCCTCTCATATAATGCCAAAAAGTATTTGGCAAAATACAGCAACCATTCTTCATAAAAACCCTCCACCATGTAGGGATAGAGGGAATATAATCCAACATCATAAAAGCCATATACAAAAGCCCCATCACAAATATCATCCTCAACAAGGAAAAACTGAGAGCTTTTCCCCCAACATCAAGAAGATGGGAGAGATGTTCGCTCTCACCAGTGTTTATCAACATAGTACTGGATATCTTAGTCTCAACAATGAGACAACAAAAAGAAATAAAAGACATCCGAATCAGAAAAGAAGAAGTCAAACTCCCACTCTTCACAGATGACATGATATATGTAGAAACCCAAAAGACTCCACCTCAAAATTGCTAGAACTTATACAACAATTCAGCAGTGTGGCAGGATATAAAACCAATGCAGAGAAATCAGTTGCAGTTCTGTACATTAACAATGTGACTGAAGAAAGAAAAATCCCATTTACAATTGCACCAAACCCCATAAGATACATAGGAATAAATCTAATCAAAGACGTAAAGAATCTGTACACTGATAACTATAAAACATGCATGAAAGAAATTGAGGAAGACACAAAGAAATGGAAAAATGTTTCATTCTCATGTATTGGAAGAACAAATTTTAAAATGTCTGTGCTACCCAATACAAGCTACACATTCAATACAATCCTTATCAAAACACCATCAGCATTTTTCACAGAGCTGAAACAAATAATCTTAAAATTTCTATGGAACAGGAAAGATCCTGAATGGCCAAAGAAATTTTGGAAAGGAAAACCAAAACTGGTGACATCACAAATCCGGACTTCCAGTTCTATTACAAAGCTGTGATCATCAAGACAGCATGGTACTGGCACAAAAACAGACACATAGATCAATGGAACACAACAGAGAACCAAGAAATGGACCCTCACTCTGTGGTCAACTAATATTCATACAAGTAGGAGACAATATCTAATGGAAAAAAGACAGTCTCTTCAACAAATGTTTTGGGGAAATTGGACTACCACATGCAGATGAATGAAAGTGGACCATCTTATTACACCATACACAAAAATAGACTCAAAATAGATGAAAGCCCTAAATGTGAGAAAGGAATCCATCAAAATCCAGAGGAGAACCCAGGCAGCAACTTCTGTGACCTCAGACACAGTATCTTCTTGCTATACTTGTCTCCAAAGACAAAGTAAATCAAAAGCAAAAATGAGCTATTGGGGCTTCCTCAGGATAAAAAGCTTTTGTACAGCAAAGGAAATAGTCAACAAAACTAAAAGTCAACCTATGGAATGGAGATGATATTTGCAAATATCTTATTAGACAAAGGGCTAGTACCTAAAACTTAGAGAGTGGAGTAGAGGGCAAGAGCTGCTACCACCACTGCAGCCTGTGCAACTCTTCCACTAAGGCTAATTTTTTTTTCAGCACCAGTATCCCCTTTAATAAAATGTGGAAGGTTGCATCTAGGTGAAGGGACAGGGAGTAAAATATGGCCATTTACAATCACAAAAAATCCTCTGTACTTGTCTAGGCCCTGGAAAAGGGGAGGGCAGGCAGGGCAATAGGGAGCCTGGCCAGTCCTATTTGTAGAGGATATCATGGTGTCCAGGCTGATAGAGGAGGTATACCTTTGGCTTGGAGCACTCAGGAAAGATGTGTGGTTTGGTGGTGCAGCCCTTGTAAAGGTCCATGTACTCCACCAGGATGGAGACACGGAGGTGTTGTGATGTGAATGTGGTCACTCTCCTCATATATAGGCTCTATCTCCTGCTGAAAGAACTCCTTGATCCTCGATCCCCCAACTCCAAGAAGTGCTCAAAGAATTGCTTTCCTTCTGCAGGTAGCCTGAGGGAAGCAGCTGCATGTACACCAACAGGTATTCTGAGGTACTCTGGTCATTGAAGGAGGCCAGCAGGTTGGCTATGGAGATCTACTTCTATACCTGCTGGACCAGGTCCATGAACCTGTTGTGAAAATCCTCAGTGTGAGCTCAGTGAATCCCTGGGACACCAGGTTGCCTTGGCAGATACCACCTTAAACTGCTGCAATTCCTTGCTGTCATCTAGCAGTGCCTCCAACTGGGAGAACCCAAAAACTCAGCATAAGCCACTTCAGTCAGGCCTGGTCTTGCTGAGGTACCAGTACATTTTGTGGACGTCCTTAATCTCCTGTTGATAGATGTTATTTTTATGAACTTATCATACTCAACACTCAAAAACAAAAAATCCAGCCAAGAAATGGGCAGAAGACATGAACAGACATTTACCCAAAGAAGACAAACAAATGACCAATAGACACATGAAAAAATTCTCAACATCACTTGGGATCTGGGAAATACAAGTCAAAAGCACAATGAGACACCACCTTACACCAGTCAGAAAGGCTAAAATTAATAACTCAGGAAATAATAGATATTGTGGAGGATGCAGAGAAAGGGTAACCCTCTTATACTGTTGGTGGGAGTGCAAACTGATACAGCCACTCTTGGAAAAGAGTATGGAGGTTCCTCAATAACTTAAAAATAGCAATTGCACTATTAGGCATTTATAGAAATGATACAAACATGATTCAAAGGGACACATGCAGCCCAATGCTTACAGCAGCAACGTCTATAATAGCCAAAATAAAGAAAGCACAGAGATATCTATGGACAGATGAATGGATAAAGAAGCCATCAAAAAGAATGAAATCTTGCCATTTGCAATGGTATGGATGGAACTAGAGGATGCTAAGAGAAATTGTCAATCAAAGACAGACAAATACCACATTATTTCACTCATATGTGGAATTTAAGAAACAAAACAGATGAACATAGGGGAAGAGATGGAAAAATAAAATAAGATGAAAACAGAGAGGAAGGCAAGACATGATAGACTCTCAACTCTAGGAAACAAAATGAGGGTTACTGGAGTGGAGGTGGATGGGGGGACTGGGCATTGTGTGATTGGCATTAAGGAGAGCACCTGATGTCATGAGCACTGGGTGTTATATGCAACTGATAAATCACTGAATTCTCCCACTGAAATGAATAATAATAATAAAATAAAACATAGAAGAAAATTCAAAGAGAGAGTTATTGGAAGTATTTGTGTTTATCTCTATTAATATACCTGCTATTATTAATTATAGAAAAGGTCTCTTGATTAAACAGAGGACTATCTCCAAAATAGTTTCCCATTCTTGAACAAAGCAACACATAAGAATCTCTCTCTCTCTCTTCTTTTTTTTTTTTTTTTTTTTTTTAACCTCCCTGGATGTTTCCTGATAATAGATTCCTAAACTTCTCTGTGCTTACAGGCTGCCAACTGTTATGGGAATTCTGCGTCCAGAAAGTTCTTGATCTCCCTGTTTTGAATCTTCCATTTAGTGTGATTGTTTACTTAAAATGACAGATGTATAGAAATAATTGATATTATAGAGCAAATTATATGGTCATTTTGTATTTACTTCTTAATAAATATTTGTGTAGAAGAATTTGATATAAGATTTGCTTTTATAATAATTTGATGAACATTTTTTCATGTGTCTGATAGCCATTTGTATGTCTTCATTGGAGAAGTATCTGTTCATATCTTCTGCCCATGTTCTGATATGATTATTTGTTTTGTGTATAATAATTTGAAAGAAAAATATGGAGGAAACTTAACTTCCATCTATATCCATAGCTAATATTTGTGTCTTATTGAATAAGCCTAAGTCAGTTCTTGATTTGATCACATTAAATACAATTCATTTGGCAGTATTTTTTGTTTCCTACCACAATATTAGATCTATAATTTCAGGAGATATCTTTTTGCAGTTCTAACGCCTAGTATAGCATCAAACACATATCATAAACTCCGTTTATGTTTATTTTAGATTAAATGGTATCATTATTATTCATGCAAAGAAAATGAAGAGTAAGATTTCAACATATGTAAAAATAATAGTGAATGTGATATAGTGCCTAATGTGTTACAGACATTTTTTCAGACTTTTTAAAGTTATTTTTGATTTATTCATCCTCACCACCATCTCTCCCCATCTAATTTATGTGTCTATACTCAAATAAATTTATGAGCTAAATTACTTCAATACAAGTGTATTTGATTCCCCAAATCATATTCTAATCTTATGTCTTCTTCTTTTTTTTTTTTTCATTTTGCCATCAAATTACCCGATTACCTAAATTCAATGGGCTATAACCATGAGAAATTATTTTCATCATTCATTTTCTTAACTATCATGTCAACCTGCTACCCAATGGGCAAGAAGATCATTTAATAATATCTTGAGCATATTCCAAAACTCAACTCTATATCAGTTATTAAAATTTCATCCAGGAACATTTGGGTGTCTTAGTCAGTTGCATCCCTGGCTCATGATTTCAGCTCAGATTATGATCTCAGGGTCATGAGATCAAGCCCTGTGTTAGGCTATGTGACCTGAGTGGAGCCTTCTTGAACCTCTTTATCCTCCTCTGCCACTCCCCCGACTTGCTCACATGCACATTCTCTCTGAAATAACTCGATTCTTTTTCTGGCTTTTGTTTGAGTAATGCTGTGGTTATCAGACAGTGTGTAATCACCTCTTAGTAGTATTAAAGGGAGGTGACTGCAACCAGTGTTTTGCCACTCCTATTGTATATTTTTCTTTATAAAAGGAAACATTTAAAACCTAATTGTTCTCAGATTTAGGCCACAACAGACAATTGTAGGGCAAGAAAAATAATCTCTCTTCACATTATTTTACATATGAATACCAATGGTGACATGTGAGATTATTTTATGTGCTAGAGATGAGCATTTTTAAAATTTGCAATGATATAACCACCTTAACACATATTGAAATAAATATAATTGATATAGAAAACATAATTTCATAAACACCAGAGCTTAGAATGAATATTTTAAAAGATATTTCAGTTCTAAAGGAGTATTAAGAAAATATTCATAACCATAGTAATTAAATGTGGCAGAAATTATAAGGGTGGATAATGTGAACAAATGAAGGCCAATATCCCAAAAGTATTTGTAATGTAAATCCAAAAATACTTTATTATTTCCATTAGAGAGAAAAAAAACAATCTACCAGATTTTTAATCAGACAAATCAGAAACATTTTACCTATAAATCAACATTGTATATACATCCGTATTTTCTCATGAGAATAGAGTAGTAGTTTCTGGTAGTTCACATGCTTTGGTACATTCAAATAAGCCTAAACAGAGGTTTTGTCCTACAAATAAATTATAGAGATAGAATGTAAAATGTTATTTTTATTTTCAAAAAAATTTAATTAGAAAAATATCAAGTAGTTCTTACAGATTATGACCAATTACTCAAAGCTCAGTAATATGGTGTTTTATTTTTATAGAGATTCAAGTGCTCTTATAAATATTACTTAAGAGGAAGTTGTGGGGATATCTTTAATATGCAAAGCATATTCTGACACTCTGGAAATATAAACATAAATAAGATAAGGTCTTTGCCTCCAAATGTGTTTACATATCTCCTTTAAAGAGAAAACGACCAACCACTCAAAACAAACAAACAAACAAACAAACAAAAAACATGTTTTCAGTCATATAAGGTAAAAATGAAAGTTAAGTCAAGCAGAGAGAAGTCAATTATCATATGGTTTCACTTATTTGTGGAGCATAAAGAATAACACGGAGGACATTGGAGACAGGAGAAGTGAGGTAGGGGAAATCAGAGGGGGAGACAACCAAGAAAGACTGTGGACTCTGAGAAACAAACTGAGGGTTTTGGAAGGGAGGAGGTGGGGTTTGGGTTAGACTGGTGGTGGGTATTAAGAAGGGTATGTATTGCATGAAGCACTGGGTGTGGTGCATAAACAATGAATTTTGGAACACACACACACAAATTAAATGTAAAAAATTTATAATGGAAAAAAGTTTGTATAAAGGAAAAAAGTGGGGTTACAGAGGGCTGTTTTGAAACTGAAATGGATACATGGAACATTAAGACATTAATTACATGTTTTGTATTTACCCTTTATTCTGAGATGTGATCAAAATGAGAGACACCTCTCTTGTATGTAAACACAAGTGGTGTAGAAGAATCTAAGGAGCTTTGACAAGAAAGAAAGAAAGAAAGAAAGAAAGAAAGAAAGAAAGAAAGAAAGAAAGAAACTGACCTGAGCTTAAGAAATGGCTTAAAATGATTATTTGGGACTTAGACTGATATAAATGATGATAAGACCGCTGGCGTCAGAAATTAAAGTAGATGTAGCACAAAAAGAAAATATTAGACCGGTTATTCCTATATCAGAATCAGAGGATAAGCAGATTTGTGATCTTCTTTAATTATAGTAGATCAATCCAGAAACATAAAATTCTGCTTTGGAAAAGTAATCAATTCTCTATCTAAAAGAGACTCAAATGGAAAATCCTGATCACAGAAGCACAGGCACAATGTTGCTAGGATAATTTAGGCATCAGCTAAGAGTGTTGCCTTAATGACCTCTAAAACTCTATCCATAGATTTGGTACTATGATATTTCACTAGTACAGTAGATAAAATAAATTAAAATATCTGTACCTGGAGTTCCTATATGTATTTATCTCTGAAATGTAGATTGGCATAAATATCACAGTCTAACAGTGACAAAATTGCATACATATTCCATGTGATCCGGAAAATATGGCTTTTGAAGCAATCATTCAGGTATTTGGCTGCATACCCACATATGAATATTCATGCTAATTTAATCATAAACTTTGATAAATCTAAGGTTGGGTTCAAAATAAATGTAAAGTTTCCATGAAGAATATAAGGTTGTGGTACAGTGTTTGACAGATTTTCAGGAAATAGCAGAAAGAAAAATTATGTTACAAGCCATTTTTGAGTTTTGTAAACCCGAGGAAGGAAACCTTTCTAGCAAAAGCATCTGACCTCAATGAATCTGAAATGTAATTTTAAAATAAATTTACTGCAGCCAAAGGAGAACATGATGGATGTCAGCATACAAACTGTGTGACATGTAATAAATAAGAAATAAAGATGCCAGATTATTCTGAAGTATTAAAATAATAATTTTATGTGAACAACTTCCATGAGAAAGTAAACTTAATACTTTGGAAATGAATAGAAGTAGATTGGACACTGTTTATTGAAGACAGGGACATTTATAATGTCAGAAAAAAGATCCCTAAGCTCTGATTTGTCATAACGCATTAAAAGGCCATGCTTAAAACTTATCAGAAGTACAATGGGTTTAAGTATTTTGTGGGAGGGTGTTATGGAAATAGAAGAAATTTAAACTAGAAATTCATCTATCTCTTAAATCTCACAGAGTTAGAGACTAGGAATTCACTAATTTGGCTTCTTACCTTCCCTCTTTTTTCATTATACAATTTTACATCTGCTTAGAAATCCATTTAAGTTATTAGTATACACTGAGCAGACAATGAATGTTTACTGTAAAAACAATTAAATGAATAAATGAATAATTATACTACAATATTTTTTTAATTAAGATATTGACGTTTTGTATTTTGGCTTATTTCTGGGAAGATTTCAAGTGGTTATTTTATTTTATTTTATTTTCATTTAATTTATTTTATCTTAATTTTCATAAAGTTAAAATTTATTTGGAATCTGTGTAGTTCATATCAGTAAATATAAGAATAGTCATAATTCTGTGAGCTTTTTTGAAACTATAATTTATTACTAACTTTAGTACATGTGGGTACTCTGTAATAGCACTAAGAATGGTCTATCAAGGATATTTACTAAAACACTGAACAGTTACATATTTCTGTAATAAGTGTTATTGAACATATATTTACTGCGAGATGCCATAACATTAACTATGAAGGTTATGAGAGATCAAGACAAACTTCCAACCCCTACTTAGGGAACAAAAACTTTATAAAAAAAGAATATTTTAAACAATGCAATGTATTTTAAATTTCCACTGTGTATATTGTGCAAAAGTGACTTCCTACCTTTCCAAAATTCTCATAGACATGAGAATACTATAGTCCCTCTATGTATAGTTCCCAAGATATCTTCCCATTGTTTTCTGTCCATCTAAACTTTTCCAATGCCAGTTAGTACTCTGTGTTATTCTAAACAGATAATGTGGCACCCCCCTCCTTTTTTAAAAATTTTTTTTATTTCTTTTCAACATAACAGAATTCATAGTTTTTGCACCACACCCAGTGCTCTATGCAATGCATGCCCTCCATAATACCCACCACCTGGCTCCCCCAACCTCCCACCCCCCACCCCTTCGAAACCCTCAGGTTGTTTTTCAGAGTCCATAGTCTCTCATGGTTCATCTCCCCCTCCAATTTCCCTCAACTCCCTTCTCCTCTCCATCTCCCCATGTCCTCCGTGTTATTTGTTATGCTCCACAAATAAGTGAAACCATATGATAATTGACTCTCTCTGATTGACTTATTTCACTCAGCATAATCTCTTCCAGTCCCGTCCATGTTGCTACAAAAGTTGGGTAT
>PISX010036744.1:0-11668 GCA_004024625.1 Mellivora capensis | reverse complement strand
GATATGACTCTTTATCTTGATTAATAGTTTTCTTATGTAATTGGCTGCTCCATATTGGGGGCATAGGTATTTACAATTGTTAGATCATCTTGGTGGATAGTCCCTTTAAGAATGATGTAGTGTCCTTCTGTATCTCTGACTACAGAGAAAGACCCCCTTTTGTTCATACTCTTCTCTTGAGGTCCCAGGCCCATGACAAGCAGGTGAAAGATCTAGTATGTCGTTCTGACTTAAATTCTGATTTAATTCTGATTTAGGCAAATAAGAACCTTTATACTGTCCCCTCCGCAGTGGACTAGTGAAATCCAGTAAAGAAATGTTCTCTGAAAAACAGTAAAGCTAGCAAGCATTTGGTGACTACCTGTAGCCAAAGTTGGTTTGATTCTAAATATGAAACTATGCTCTCATGAGAGTCTGTTGCCTATGTCCCAGCCGCCCATCCCTCTCGACACAGAGGACTTCAGGTAGACTTTGCTGTTGGTATTGGTTGGTTGTGATGTGTATTTTTTTTCCAGATATCTTCTTTTTTCTTTCTTGTTTTCTAGATCTGACAGTCATCTGTTCCAGGTTTCAGCATTTGGGGTCATGAAGGGATCCAGAGCACTTTGGGTAAAGAAGCCCTTTCTGGCTGCTCAGTATTGACCATCTGCTCCTTATGTTGTGGCCACTTAGAATTCCACCTGCTACTCCACTTGCTGTCATTTGTCTTTGGGCCCTGCCCTGAGCTCCTCCGTGCCATCGCCCTGCACCGCAGAGCAGATGCTGGCTCAGAGCAGTCTGCATTTCCGTGAGCTGCAAGATGGTCCTCGCAGGTGTCCGGTGCATGACTTTTCAGCTTGCCAAATGCTTTGAGACAGGAAGCTAAAAATAAACGTGTGCATGTGGATATGCGATGCTTCTTAGTGATTATGAGCAGCGAGGGAAAAGTGACAAGGGAATATGTGCCAAGGACGGTTGCTGCCCACTTACGGCCATCAAATAATATTTAGTAAGTGGCTTCTGTGTGGCTGACGTTAAGGGTGACTGCTGTCCCTGTGGGAGAAATGCTGTCACCCACTGGCATCCCAGTTGACACCCTGCAACAAGAATCATCACGAGAATGAAAGGAAGGGAATGTTCTACAAGATTTACCAAATCAACGACAAATGAACGAGCATCTGCTTTTGCAGCTGGAAGACCACTACATCACCGTCTGAGCAGATTTCCAACAGGATAGGCTAAGGAGCAGATTTTTCTAGCTCTGTGTATCTGTTGCTTACTCTGCCGCTTCCTGAGGAGCACTGGAGGTGATTTCACAAAGGTGAGTGATATTTTGGAGGGAGACAGATGGCAGTAGAGAAGACAGAGATTCCTAGTTATAGAACTGGCTCTTCCAACCAAAGGAATTTCCTTGGGAAAATTAATTTAGTCCAATGTGGAAAATTTGGATTTGTCTCATCTAAAAATTGAGAGGGTATGACCACATGGCACCTAGCCTGTTTTAACAAGGACACGCCATGCCAATTTATGGAGTTCCAGAGAGCCTTTCGGTCTGACTCTGGCTTTCAGGCTGGAATATGCATGCCCAGTGCTCTATTCTGTGGTGGAAAGTCATACTGTAAGACTATGTTGAGCAATTACCTTACAACCCAGCAATTGCACTACTGGGTATTTACCATAAAGATACAAACGTAGTGATCCGAAGGGGCATGTGCACCCAAATGTTTATAGCAGCAATGTCCACAATAGCCAAACTATGGAAAGAACCTAGATGTCCATCAACAGATGAATGGATAAAGAAAATGTGGGGTATATGTATACATACATACAATGGAATACTATGCAGCCATCAAAAGAAATGAAATCCTGCCATTTGTGATGATGTGGATGGAACTAGAGGGTATCATGGTTAAGGAAATAAGTCAATCAGAGAAAGACAACTATCATATGATCTCCCTGATATGAGGAAGTGGAGATGCAACGTGGGGGATTCGGGGGGTCGGAAAAGAATAAATGAAACAAGATGGGATCAGGAGGGAGACAAACCATAAGAGACTCTTAATGTCACAAAACAAACTGAGGATGCCGGGGAGGGGGGTGTGGAGAGGGTGGCTGGGTAATGGACATTGGGGAGGGTATGTGCTATGCTGAGTGCTGTGAAGTGTGCAAACCTGGCGATTCACAGACCTGTACCCCTGGGGCCAATAATACATTATATGTTTATTAAAAAAATAATTTAAAAATTTTTTAAAAAGTTAAAAAAAAAAGACTGTGTTGAGCATTATGTGCCCAGAAGGGACTCTCTGGCTTTGTTCTTAAGGGAAGTCAAGAGCAGTGAATTGTCTTGTAGTCCCAGCACTAAACTTTCTCAGACTTTGATCATGGAAAGGACTCTGGTTCCCATTCTTACTTGCACTCTTTTTAGAGAACTGTTCCCCTTCAGAGTTACTGCAGATTTCATAACATTCGATGGCTTTTTAGTAGTTATCATCTCTATGGCAATCTGTTAGATCATCACACCCTTTTTTGTCCATAAAGCTTTCCCATCCTATGGCTTTCTGATGCTTTTCCCCTCCTATTATACTACTTATTCTGGGCCACTTTCTTGCTGTCTCTATGGGATCCTCTGTGTTCTCCTATCTCTGGAAGCAGACATATCTCAGACTTCAGCCCTTGGCCGCCTTCTCTCCTTTCTCTGTTGTCTCTATAGGTGAGAATATCCACTCCTACAATTTCAGCTATTATCTTCGTGTATCTCTCTTCCACAAGCCACCTGTACCTCTGACCACTTTGTGGAATTTTCAATTTCTAGCCGCTTGCTGAACATTTTATCCAGATGTCCTGCCAATGTGTTGAAGTCAACACCTTCAGAATAGACTTCATCCATGTCCCCAAATCAGTCCAAATTCGAGAGGCATCCATCGGTTGCCCTTGATGCCTCCCTTCCCCTCAGGCCCCCATTCAGTTTAGCCTCTACAGTGTCTTGGCGGGCCTCTCAACTTCTGGACCTTCTACATACCAACTTAGCTGTATACCCACCACTGTCATCCTTCTTTTCTCACGCCCATAGATGGAAAGCTTTATTCTTTCTGTGGCTGGTTTCTGCGAAGCTCCTCTGGGTTCGGTCCTATCGGCTTCTTCAGGGACTCCTCTCCATCCTTTCCTCCATCTGTTTTCTTTCATCTTCTGTCTTCAAACTTTACATTTTATCAGTATGGTAACATCCTTTAAGTTTATGAAAAAAAGAGTTGTCTATACTTGGTTTCTCAACATCTTCCTCCCATTAATTTTTAATTGAAATATAATTCACATACCATAAAATTCACCTGCTTAAAGTGTACAATTCAGCGGTTTTTGGTACATTCACAAGTTTGTGGAACCATCATCCCTAACTCCAAAGCATTTTCATCAACCCAAAAAGAAACCATGAACCCTTCAGTAGTCACTCCCTTCTTTCGTTTCCCCAGCTCCTGGCAAACACTCAGCTGCTTCCCGTCTCTATGCCCATTCTGGACATTTCATATAAATGCATTGATATAATCTGTGGTCCTTGTGAGTGGCTTCTTCTACTTTACATAATGTTGTCAAGGTTCCTCCCTGTTGTAGCATCCCTCTATAGAGCAATAGAATGAAGTTCAGGACCTCATTTCTATTTTATGGATGAATAATATCCCATTGCGTGGATATACCACATCTTGTTTATCCATGTGTTTGTTGACGGACATTTAGGTTGTTTCCATCTTTTGATTAACAAGAATGATGTTGCTATAAGTATTTGTCTGAACACTTGTTTTCAATTCTCTGGGATAGATACCTAAAATAGGAGTAGAATTGCTGAGTCTATGTTCAACTTTCTGAGAAACTTCCAACTGTTTACCAAACTGGCTATACCATTTTACATTCCTACAATCAGTCCTGAGGTCTCCAATTTCTCTATGTTCTGCCAGCACTTGCTAGTGTCTGTTTAATTCTAGCCATCCTAGAGGATGTGAAGTGATATCTTATTGAGGTTTTGATTTGCATTTGCATTTCCCTAATGACTAATGATATTGAGTATATTTTCATATGATTATTGACTTTTTAAAAATATCTTCTTTGGGGTAATGTCTATTCAAATTATTTATCCGTCTTTCACTTAACTATTTTTTTTTAGAGTAAAATCTTTGTTTTATTTTTTGTTGGCTTTCTTTTTTATTCAGACATAATTGACATTTAACATTATATTAACTTCAAGTACACAATGAAATGATTTGTTATTTTCATATATAATGAAGTGATCACCATGATAAGTCTAGTTAACATCCATTACCACCACACATACTTATAATTTTTTTTCTTGTGATGGGAACTTTTAAGATCTGTCTCAGCAACTCTCAAATATACATAATATATGGTTAATAATATTTTATATATATATTATATATATAAATATATAATATATATTTTATATATTTATATATATTTATTTATATTTATTTATATACTTATATATTTAAATTAAATTTTTTTAATTTAATTTTTATAATTTAAAATTTTTAATTTAATTTTTATAATTTAAATTAAATTATATAATTAAATTAAATTAAATTATTTATATATTTATATATATATATAATAATATATATAAAATATTATTAACCATATATTATTAACCAGTCACCATGCCTTATATCCCCAGTATTTTTACCTGTATTATTCTGGATCATTTTAAAAAATATAAATTCAGGTGTACTGATTTTTCTCGCTCTACTGTGTCTAATAAACCCACCAAAAATTATTCATATCTGATATTGTGCTTTCCATTTCTGGCATTTCTGTTTGACTTTTTAAAAATAGTGTCCATCTCTCTGCCTAAATTAAGTTCATGCTTTGGTCCATCTTTTTTTACTAGATCCTATACCATATAACACAGTTATTTTCCAGTCTCGTCTAAGAGTTACACATCTGGGTCATCTCTGAATCTGATTCTACTTATTGCTTTATCTCTTGATGATGGGTTTTAATTTTGTTGTTTTGTTTTTGTTGTTGTTTGGTTTGGGTTTTTTGTTTGTTTGTTTTTGCTTTTCTATGTGTGTTGTAATTTGTTACTGAATGATGGGCATCATTCATAGAACACTAGAGACCTGGGTAAGAAGTATTTACATCCGGAAATAGAAACTCAACTTTGTTTGGTACAGTGTGTGTGGTGGGAATGAGTCAATCTAGTTGAGCAAAATAGAGTTTTCTTGCTGTTTGTTATCCTCAGTACATATGGCTTCATATTCCTTCAGGGTTGGGCTGCCAGCGGGTTTGTCTCAGTGTACTCACTCCACTTTCAGCTTTCAGCCATCTTTGTACATCTAAGCAGACAGGAGTTCTCTCTCTATATTCTTTCCTCTTCTCCATTGGTAAACTGTTACTGTTGATTGCTCAGTGATGAATTTATTAAGAAGGGATAGGGAGGTTCTCGTGGTCCTATTGGTCCAGCCGCAGTTTTAGGCGGGACTTGTGTGCTTCATGTGTGAGCTTTCCTGGAATTCCTATCTCTCTTCCCCTCACAGGCAAAGTTTGCTTGTATCTATAGAAAGTCTTGGGAAGGAAGGAGCTTCCTGCCCCCTCCCACAATAGCAAGATTACTGCTGTGTATTTGTGCAGGATCATGCAGTCAGTGAAAGTTTTCCTGCCCCTCTTCTAGGGATAGACGTTTGAGGATTCCACCCTTCCTCCAGACACAGTAAATCTTTGGCTCATTCCTGGGGCAAGAAGGGGAGTTTCTACCTCTCCCCTAGAAGAAAACAGGTTTCATTCCTCTTCCTCAGCAGTCTTAAGGAAAGAAAGATTTGCTCTTGCTTTCCATGGCTTAAGGTTTTTGGTCCATGTGCAAAGAACACGTGGGGTAGCAGATGATGTTCTGTGCCTGGCCCCAAGGGCAGCATTCACCCCCCACACATCTGTGTCAATAGGAGGAGCTCTCTCAGGTCCCCTGCCCTGCCACCTCCAATTTTCTTGTGAGCACCAGGTAGAGGTTCATGGAAAAGTCTTGGGATGAGTGCAAACTTTCTGTGTGTCCAGAGCTCCCAGTTCTAAATTAATGGGCTAGCCACATGTGGCATTTAGGAATTGGTCCACTTTTTAGCTGATTTCATCTTAACTCACTTCTACCACAGCTTCTTTTTCCTCCCATGTTCTTCCAATGGTGAAAGAGTTACTATATTCCATTGTCCTTGGAGGGGCTTGTCATGCTTTGGAATTCAGCTCTCTTGATTGCCCTGAAACCTCAGCTCTCTGTTGGGTTCAAGATCACTTAGGATTCTGTGAATTGTCCTGCTTTTTCACATTGTTAGGATAGGAGCACCTTCTCCTGGAGCTTCCCACGACATGGGTGAGAGAAGAACTACCAGACTCATCTCCTTTAGCTTTCTCATCTTTGCATCTCTGCCTCTTCTCCAAGTCTTATGTAAGCAGAATATTCTGGGATGTTGATGCAAGACCTTACCATTTCCTCTGCCAAGAATGTCTTGTTCTATCATTACCTCTTGTTTTTATTTTTGTTATTGATTTATTCCTTTTTTTTAAACAATACAGTTTAATAGCAAATATTTTAAAAAGCTTGCTAATGAAGGCAACACCCCCTGCTCCTTCTCTCTCCTTTGAGCCCCTTTCCCAGAAGGCAACATGTTAAACACGCTAAACTTTGGATGGTTATTTCTAGATTTTGTAGCTTTAGATAATACCAATTTATAGTCCATTATGGAAAATGAGTATTTGTCTCTCTTTCATCTTTTCCCCCACTGCATCCACCTATTTGGTCTCCATCTACCAATTTCCAAAAATATTTGCTTATATCATAATTTTGGTAAGAACAACATTATGAGTTTACTTTAATATGACCTTTCAAACACTATTCAAAGCTGAGCCATGAAGTAAACTATAATTATTTTAACTTCCCTGAAAAATATTTTGCTTCCTCTAAAGCAGTGTATTATTTGCTTATTTGCTTAGTTTCTATCAGTAATCCAATACCAATCATTAATTCAACCCCAAACTCTGTGTTAATGTCTCAATTTCTTCTCGGTACCCTTAGATGCAACAGGTAGTCTATCAATTTCATCTCCTTTCTGACATGGTTCAGTCTGGACTGACTGGCTGTGCTGTATGCCTGGTGCCTTGGCGGTCTTGCTTGAATCTTGCCTCTCCATCAGTTAACCTGTTGCGTTCCTCATTTCCTGTGCCATACTTTTCTTTTTTGGCTTATTTCATTGTTTTGATGAGAATATACTCAAATAGCTTCCACAGGTAACTATAGTTTCTAAGGTTTTTGTCATGTAAATTTATAATGCTTTGCACATCTAAACCTACCTTTATTTTATCAGAGTGATCATTTGATTGGATGTAGTGCTCTATATTGTCAGTAATGCTCCTTTCAAAACTTTAACACATTTTGATGTTGTCCTTAGTTTCTGGTGCCATTTTTTTTTTTAAATTTATTTATTTGTCAGAGAGAGAGAGAGTACAGGCAGACAGAGTGGCAGGCAGAGGCAGAGGGAGAAGCAGGCTCCCTGCGGAGCAAGGAGCCCCATGTGGGACTCGATCCCAGGATGCTGGGATCATGACCTGAGCCAAAGGCAGCCGCTTAACCAACTGAGCCACCCAGGCGTCCCTCTGGTGCCATTTTGACTCCTGCTTTATTGTTTATCATTGGTATTCTGAAATTTTATGACATTATCCTGGGCACTTCCTGGTCCCTTTCAAATGGAAACTCATGGCATTTGATTCTAAGAAATTATATTATTTTGTTGATAATTTCTTTCCTTGTCTCTCTTCTCTCTGAATTACTATTTGAGTGTTAGACCTCCTGCATTGGTACTTCAAATGTCTTATCATTTCTCTCCTATAATTCATCTCTCGTTCTGTTTCGATTTCCGAGAGAATGCCTCAATTTTATTTTTCATTGTTTCTGCTCAATTTATCATTTTTGCTCTCATGTTTTTAATTTTTTTAAATAAAAAATTTTTAACTTAAATCCAATTAATTAACATGTAATGTATTACTAATTTCAGAGGTAAAGGTCAGTGATTCATCAGTCTTATACAATACCCAGTGCTCATTATATCCTGTGCACTTCTTAATGTCCATCACCCAGTTACTCCATTCCCCCACCCAACCTGCTTTCCAGAAACCCTTAGTTTCCTATGATTAAAAGTCTCTTACGGTTTGTCTCCCTTTCTGATTTCATCTTGGTTTATGTTTTCCTCTCTTCTCCTATGATTCTTGTTTTGTTTCTTAAATTCCACATATGAGTGAGATCATATGATACTTGTCTTTCTCTGATTGAAATAAGTTTCTCTTAGCGTAATACCCTGTAGTTCCATCCACATGATTGCAAATGGCAATATTTCATTTTGTTGATGGCTGAGTAGTATTCCAGTGTGTGTGTATGTGTGTGTACGCATACATATGCATATATATATATATATATATATATATATATATATATATATATATACATATACACCACATCTTTTTTTTTAAGATTTTATTTATTTATTTGACAGAGAGAGAGAGAGAGAACACAAGTAGGCAGAGAGGCAGGCAGAGAGAGAAGGGGAAGCAGGCTCCCCGCTGAGCAGAAAGCCAGATGCGGGGCTTGATCCCAGGACCCTGAGATCATGACATGAGCTGAAGGCAGAGGCTTAACCCACTGAGCCATCCAGGTGACCCTACACCACATCTTTTTTATCCATTCTTCTTTTGATGGACATATGGGTTCTTTCCATAGTTTGGTTATTGTGGACATTGCTGCCATAAACTTTCGGGTGCACATGCCCCTTTGGATCAGTACATTTGTATCTTTGGGGTAGATACCCAATAGTGCAATTGCTGGGTCCTGGGGTAGCTCTGTTTTCAATTTTTTGAGGAAAAATTGTCATCTGTCATTTCTTGACTTGTAATTTTAGCCATTTTGACTGGTGTGAGGTGGTATCTTATTGTGGTCTTAATTTGTATTTCTCTGATAATCAGTGATGTTGAGCATTTTTTCATGTGTCTCTTGATCATTTGTATGTCTTCTTTTGAGAAATGTCTGTGTCTTCTGCCCATTTCTTTTTTTTAAAATATATTTATTTATTTGACAGAGAGAGGGATCACAAGTAGGCAGAGAGGCAGGCAGAGAGAGGGGGAAAGCAGGCTCCCCGCCAAGCAGAGAGCCCGATGCGGGGCTCGATCCCAGGACGGTGAGATCATGACCTGAGCCGAAGGCAGAGGCTTAACCCACTGAGCCACCCAGGCGCCCCCCATTTCTTGATTGGATTATTTGTTCTTTGGGTGTTGAGTTTGATAAGGTCTTTGTAGATTTTGGGGTACTAACTCTTTATCTGATAAAACATTTGCAAATATCTTTTCCCACTCTGTTGGTTGTCTTTTGGTATTGTCGATTGTTTCCTTTGCTGTGCAAAAACTTTTTATTTTGATGAAGATCCCAATAGTTCATTTTTGCCTTTCTTTCCCTTGCCATTGGAGATATGTCTAGCAAGCAAAGCCACCTTGCTGTGGCTGAGGTCACAGAGGCTGCTGCCTGTGTTCTCCTCTAAGATTTTGTTGGATTCCTCTTTCACACTTTGGCCTTTCATCCATTTTGAGTCTATTTTTGTGTATGGTGTAAGAAAATGGTCCAGTTTCATTCTTCTGTATGTGGCTGTTCAGTTTTCCCAACACCATTTGTTTAAGAGATGGTCTTTTTTCCATTGGATCTTCTTTCCTGCTTTGTCGAAGATTAGTTGACTGTAGAGTTGAGGGTCCATTTCTGGGCTCTGTATTCTGTTCCATTGATGTATGTGTCTGTTTTTGTGCCAGTACCATACTGTCTTGGTGATGACAGCTTTGTAATAGAGCTTGAACTCTGGAACTGTGATGCCACCAGTTTTGGTTTTCTTTTTCAGCATTTCTTTGGCTATTTGGGGTCTTTTCTGGTTCCATATAAATTTTAGAATTATTTGTTGCAGCCCTGTGAAAAAAGTTGATGATATTTTGTTAGGGAGTGCATTGAGTGTATAGATTGCTCTAGGTAGCATAGGTATCTTAACAATATTTGTTCTTCTAATCTATGAGTATGAAATGTTTTTCCATTTCTTTGTGCCTTGCTGGTTATGTGTCTGTTCAGGTTTTCTATGTTTTCCTGTTTCAGTTTTGGTAGTTTATACATCTTTAGGAATGTATCCATATCTTCCAGGTTGCCTAATTTGTTGGCATATAGTTGCTCACAATGTGTTCTATTAATTGTTTGTATTTTCTTTGGGGTTGGTTGTGACCTCTCCTCTTTCATTCATGATTTTATTTGTGTCCTTTCTCTTTTCTTTTTGAAAGTTTGGCCAAGGCTTTATTGATCTTATTAATTCTTTCAAAAAATTTCCTTGTTTCATTGATCTGTTCTACTGTTCTTTTGGTTTCTAGTTCATTGATTTATGCTCTAATTTTTATGAATTTTCTTGTCCTGCTGGATTTAGGCTTTATTTGTTCTTTCTCCAGCTCCTTTAGGTGTAAGGTTAGGTTGTGTATTTGAGACCTTTCTTGTTTCTTGAGAAAGCCTTGTATGCTCTATACTTCTCTCTTAGTACTACCTTTGCTGCATCCCAAAGGTTTTGAACAGTTGTGTTTTCATTTTCATTTGTTCTCCTGATGTTTTAAAATTCTTTCATTTCCTGGTTGGCCCATTCATTCTTCTGTAGGATGCTCTTTAGCCTCAATGTATTTGAGTTCTTTCCAAATTTCCTCTTGTGATTTGAGTTCAAGTTTCAAAGCGTTGTGGTCTGAAAATATGCAGGGAATGATCTCAATCTTTGTGCCAGTTGAGACCTGATTTTGGTTGAGACCCAGTACATGATCTATTTTGGGGAATGTTCCATGTGCACTCGAGAAGAATGTGTATTCTGTTGCTTTGGGATGGAATGCTCTGAATATATCTGTGAAGTCCTTCTGGTCCAGAGTGTCATTCAAAGCCCTTGTCTCCTTGTTGATCTTCTGCTTAGATGATCTGTCCATTGCAGTGACAGGGTGGGGGCTGTTAAACTCCCCTACTATTATTGTATTATTACCAAAGTGTTTCTTTAGTTTTGTTATTGGTGTATATAATTGGATGCTTCCATGTTAGGGGTATGAATATTTATTTTGTTAGATCTTGTTGGATAGACCCTTTAATTATGATATAGTGTCTTTCATCATCTTTTATTACTGTCTTTGGTTGAAAATTTAATTTGTCTGATACTAAGGATTCCTACCCCAACTTTCTTTTGATGTCCGTTAGCATGATAAATGGTTTTCCACCCCCTCACTTTCAATTAGGAGGTGTCTTTGGGTCTAGAATGAGTCTCTTGCAGACAGCATATTGATGGGTCTTGCTTTTTTTATTTCATTTCTTTTCAGCGTAACAGAATTCATAGTTTTACACCACACCCAGTGCTCCATGCAATGCGTGCCCTCCATAATACCCACCACCTGGCTCCCCCAACCTCCTACCCCCCCGCCCCTTCAAAACCCTCAGGTTGTTTTTCAGAGTCCATAGTCTCTCATGGTTCATCTCCCCTCCAATTTCCCTCAACTCCCTTCTCCTCTCCATCTCCCCATGTCCTCCGTGTTATTTGTTATGCTCCGCAAATAAGTGAAACCATATGATAATTGACTCTCTCTGCTTGACTTATTTCACTCAGCATAATCT
>PISX010036743.1:0-11657 GCA_004024625.1 Mellivora capensis | reverse complement strand
TGGTTAGATTTTAGTTCTTTTATTTCTCCAGAAAGGGCTTTTATATCTCCAGAGAGGGTGTCTCTAATATCTTCTATGCCTTTTTCAAGCCCGGCTAGAACCTTGAGAATTGTCATTCTGAACTCTAGATCTGACATATTCCCAATGTCTGTATTGATTAGGTCCCTAGCCTTTGGTACTGTCTCTTGTTCTTTTTTTTATGGTGAGTTTTTCCGCCTTGTCATTTTTTCCAGATAAGATTATATGAAGGAGCAAATAAAATACTAAAGGGTGGCAAAGACCCTAGGAAAATGCCCTTTAAAGAAAAAATTGAATTAACTGCAAGACTAAAGAATCAAGGGGAGAAAGCCATGAATTCTGCGCTTTGCTTTCTCCTCCTCTGGAGTTCCGCTGCTCTCCTTGTTAAGTGAACTTGGTCTTGGCTGGATTTCTTTTGATCTTCTGGGGGAGGGGCCTGTTGTGGTGATTCTCAAGTGTCTTTGCCCGAGGCAGAGCTGCACCGCCCTTCCCAGGGGCCGGGCTAAGTAATCCGCTCGGTTTCGCTTTTGGGAGCTTTTGTTCCCTGAGCGCTTTCCGTAGAGTCTGGAGGACGGGAATGAAAATTGCAGCCTCCTAGTCTCCGGCCCTGAAGAGCTGAGATTCGGGGCTCCACTCCTCAGAGAAAATCCCCAATCACTCCCATCTCCCTCGCCTCTGGCCGTGCTCCGTGCTCACCCAGCCTGCGGCCGGTTCAAGGTAACCCCGAGCTGAGAGCTCACTCCTCGGCTCTGTCTCTGTAGCCGGCTTCCCGCTCTGATACCTGCTAGCTCTGCGCCACTCAGGCACCCACAATCCTTCTGTGACCCTGCGGGACCTGGGGCCACGCTGACCCCAAATGGGCTTCACCCCGGTTTAGCCTCTGGAGCGATGTCCCTCAGTGGAGCAGACTTTTAAAAGTCCCGATTTAGTGCTCCATTGCTCCGCCGCTTGCCAGGAGCCAGCCCCTCCCACACGGTCTATCCTCCCGTCGCTTTTGATTCACTTCTCCGCCAGTCCTACCTTCCAGAAAGTGGCCGATTTTCTGCTTCCAGAATTGCTGTTCTTCTTCTCTTTGATCTCCCGTTGGATTTGTAGGTGTTCGCAATGGTTTGATAAGCTATCTAGCTGATCTCCTTCTACCTGATGCCGTCTCAGCTGCTACTTCTCTGCCATCTTGACCGCTCCCGAGAGTTTCATCCAAAAGGAAACATTTTTAAAAGACAAAAAATATATAGATAGATATAAAAAATGTGCAAAGTAGATCAAATAGATATGTAGAAATGCCTAGTAGAACAGAACAGTAGATATGCCTAATTATATCACATGCATAAGAAAGTTTAAACAATAAAAAATATATAATGTGAAAATGTTTTAAATAAATGAATAAAAACTGTACATATGTAGACACCATATGCAAAGGATTACAGACGTAGAAAAGTTGACACCACAATATAATCTAGTATAATGATTAGTGTTCAAATATAAAGATGTTTTTCTATGACCAAGACAAACATAGCTTGTAACTTTTAGGAGCAAAAATAAATATTGCCTCAGACTTATTTACTGCAAAACTCAATGTCACAAAAGAGTATAGCAGTACCTAAAAACACTCAAAAGGAGACAGTGTAAGCCAAGAATTTTATATTTTAGCCAATATGTCCCTCAAGTATAAAAACTATGGGAAAACAATTTTGAATGTTTGTGCAAGAATTTTAGGAATATTTTATCCTTGAGACCATGTTAGGCATACCAGGAATTTACATGGAAAACTGTAACAAAAGATCTGGCGACAAGCTTAATTTTTAAACCTTAGACCAAATTAAATACTAGTATTAGGGTGGTAACATAGAATGCCTCAATAACAGGAAATAATTAAATTCTGAAAAATGGTGAAAGAAAAGTGAACAACTCTATGGATTTAAATAATAGCTTCTAAGTATAAATAACAGAATTGATAAAAGTCAGATGTAAGAATTCAGTCTTATGTCTCACAGGGGAAACAGTGTACCTATCCCACCTTGATTTAGGATCCCATTTTGATATTAACCAACTATGGCAGAAATAGCCATAAATATGCTTGCTATTACAGTACTCATCATTATATAGAGAGAGCAATGATGATTTTTTTGAGAGCAATTCTTGATGAAAAATCAACTAATATTAGCTAGAAGAACTTAATCTAGCCCCTTTAATGTCATTATAATCTATTTTTATAATTTTGATTAAGGTAAATTCACTTGAAATAAGAGAAAAATGGAACAGAGAACATCCACTGAAACAAAAAATATGGACTAAATATTCTTTATGTACTAGCTATGGGACAATGAGTAAATTACATTATGCCATTGTTCCTTGCTGTTCTCATATCTACATAAGAATAATTTCTTATTAGGTTTCTTATGGCAAATAGATGAACTAATGGATAAAAATCCTTGATACTATATCTAGTATATATTAAGAATATCTAAAAGTTAAGTATTATTATTACTTTTATTTCTGTTATTAACTATTATTTTCTCTATGACTTGGGTTTGTTTTGAGGCAGATAGAATGCCAATTTCATCATTCTTAACTACAATGGACTCTTCATTGGTCTGACCCACCAAGGATTTACACAAGAGGTTTGAGCTTATCACAGGGCAATTCATTTTTTCACAAAAACAATTTAAAAGACTTAGTATTAACCATTATTAATTAAACTACTTTATCTTGATTAGTATTACAACGTAGCCAAAATCTAGTAATCTAAGTAACTATTTGTAAGTGACAATTGACTAATTCAAAAGAGAGAGATGTAAACATGAAGAAAAGTACTGTAGGGTAAATATCCAAGAAAACTTTTTTTAAATAAGTGGATATCTTAAAGATGTAAATTTTTTTTTTTAAAGACTTCATTTATTTATTTGACAGAGAGACAGAGATCACAAGTAGGCAGAGAGGCAGGCAGAGAGGTGGGAGGAGGCAGGCTCCCCGCCAAGTAGAGAGCCCAATGCGGGTCTTGATCCCAGGACCCTGAGATCACGACCTGAGCCGAAGGCAGCAGCTTAACCCACTGAGCCACCCAGGTGCCGTAGATGTAAAATATTTTCTAACAACCTATGGTTGTTACATTACTATTGTTCTTGTCTTTACAAGTAGGCAGATAAATGAAAATTAACACAATGTTAAAAAATTCCAACATGTAAAACAAGTTAATGTAGATTGAAAATATGTTACCCTTTAATGGGAAAGAATAAATTATACAATAAATGCAATTGGAAAATTTGACTCAACTTTTACATGAATTTTGACTTAAGTATATACACATATACACCTCTAGGTGGATTAATGATTTTATTATAAAATATAAAACTATAAAATAAGAAGTATGTAATCAGTTACCAAAACACAGACAATCTTGACCCATCTTTCCCTCTCACATCTCTACTTGAAATAAAATCACAAATGTAGTTATGGTCTCATTTGATGTTGATAAGTGAAGTTATTTACTATGCCAGTATCCTTGAGTAGGGTAGTTGGGTGATTCATTTTGCAACACCCTGAATCAAAACTGATACAATAGATAGATATGGGGTAACACTTGCCAATCCTGAAGGCCTGAACTTAATCTTCATTAGTTTTTCCTTCCAGCAGAGTTAGGGCTAAGGAATTCACAGGGAAGGAATGTGGTCTGCTGGCTTACTGCCTATAGTCCTTGGAAGGATTGCCTGAATCTGCTAACTGTAAAAAATCTGAAATGTGCCTGCACAGGTGGAATATAGTCCACGTTTGAGAGATTGGAAGAACATAATTCTTCAATGGCAGTGATATGTGACAAAAAAGCTTCTTTTTAATATCTCAGCAGAAGGTAACAGATGTCCAGGTCATTAGATGCCAGGTGATAAGAAACAAAACTTCCTCAAATTCCAGTGCCCATATTTTTCTCTGCCTAAGCCACTTCAATAGTTTGCTTATCTGGGTACTGAAGTACCAGGTGAACATGAACAGGTGAAGAAATACTGTAAATCATTTCCAGTGAATAGGTAATATGCACAATAAAGACAGAGAAAAACAGAAAAAATAAATATTTTTGAACTCTTAGCCCTATTGAGGTTAATTTGTATAAATAGAAAAAAAGTTTAATAAAATACAATAAGACAATCAAGGATATTCAGTGCACAAACCCAACAATTCTTTCTAATAGGGACAATAACATTATCTTTGAAGAAATAAATAAAAATTGAAGACAGAAAATTTATTATCTGAGAACCTTAGAGGAAAGAAATATCTAATAACAAATAAACAAAAGAGATTTTACAACAATAAGAGATAATAAGAGATGGAAAATGTGAAGGGCAAAATATCTAAAACCTAAAACTTAGCAATTCCAGAGGAGAAAATTAAGAAATGGTAAAGTAATAATTACAGAAATAATTTTTAATGATCCAAATCTCAAGAGTTCCTTAAATTTTCAATAAAATACTCTCAGGGAATAAAATGAAAGAAAGTCATGCATAGATAAGATTAACTAGTAAATTTTCAGATTCCAAAGATAGATAGGAATTATTAAGAAAGGAAAAGTAAAAAAAAAAAAAAAAAAAAAAAAAAAAAAAAAAAAAAAAAAAAAAAAAAAAAAAAAAAAAAAAAAAAAAAAAAAAAAAAAAAAAAAAGAAAGAAAGAAAGAAATAAAAGAAATAAATACAAAAATTAAAAGAAAAATAATGCATCCCACTACCAAAATAAGTGAGAAATTCCTGGACTACTCTTTCAACCCATTCAAAAAGCTTACCTACAGAATTAAGTAAAATAAAATCCATGAATTGAAAATTGTAACAATAAAATGTGGTATAATACTATAAAAGACAAATACAAATAGTATTTTATAACAGAAAAGTAACTATGATTAAAGACAATGTCTTCACTAAAAGAATTATTTAATTATAAAATATAAATCCAATGTAAAATTTGCAGCAAACATTTATGCATAAAAATAACTTTATGAAAATGAATTCATAAATATTTTAAATAAATTCTTTCAAAGAAAAATATCTTCTAGTTTTTGATAAAAATTATTGCTTAAAAGAGATTTTTCCAAATTTTTAAGACATTGTCTTGCTAGTTTTATCAACCTTTTTATTTCCCCCAAATTTCAATTTTATTGAATATTGTTAGCAAATGTGGCCTTAAAATCTCCACTAATGAAAATTATTATGATTTTGTTTGTTTCTCACTACATACATTTTCATGTGGAAATTTAAATATATATATAAAATATACAAACTTACATATATAATTTTGGTGTTATATAATATACAATATATGTTCTCTGACTGTAGGACAATCCTTTATAATATAAAGAGCTTGCTGATTTTATCATCAAATATTCTTCAAATTCTTTAATATGTTTATTTGACATGTCATATTTTCAATGACATCTTTCAGCTTTCACATCTTTCTTTAGATTATTTCTCAGGATTCCATTGTTTTCAATGCAAATTATATATTTTTAAAATTTCATTCTATAATCATTTCTTATATGTTTAAAACTACAAGTGATTTTTGCACATTCATCTTCTATCCAGTGATCATATTAAACTGAATAATTAATTCAAGTTGATTATAGATTCTTCAATATGTATATAACAACAAATATGAATAATGTCACTTGTACTTCTTCCTTTCAATATTTATAGATTTTAGTTTTCTTTTTGTATTGAACTAGTTAGGATTTCTAGAACAAGAAGATATTATTTACCACAATGCTAAAAACAGGAGGCATGAGTTACATATTAATAGATATAAATGTTTTAAAAGGAAAATACAAATGAGATAAAATACAAAGAGCTAGAGAATTTATGACCTATAAGACAGAGAAAAAGGGTTAATATTCTTACATGTAAAGAATTTTTTTAAATTGCTACAAAAAATAAGTTGGAAACCAGGCAAATGTTTTGAAAAGTTAGTTCACCAAAGAAGAAAATCAAATAGCCAGCAAACTTAGTCATTGTCAGTGATTGCCAGTGAAATGTGATAAATAAAAATATATAGAGTATTCAATTACTAATAAGTCATAAAAATTCCTAGTAAGACCACCTTATGTCTGATCTGAACTTAAGAACATATTTTTGGGTGGTGCCTGGGTGGCTCAGTCAGTTTAGTGTCTGCCTTCAGCTCAGGTCATGATACCAGAGTCCTGGATCTAGCCTCCCATTGGGGTCCTTGCTCAGTAGGGAATCTACTTCTCCCTGTGACCCTCCCTCTTCTTGTACTCTCTCTCTCTCTCAAATAAATAAATAAAACCTTTAGGAAAATAAAAAAGAACTTTTTTTAATGGTAGGAGAATGTTATTTACAATCACAAAATTATTTTGGTGGTATGTTAAGGCCTGAATAGTGTCCCCCTATATTCATATATTGAAGTTCTAACACCTAGTATCTCATATGTACTTTACTTGGAAATAGGGTTTTTGAGAGGTAAATAAGGTAAAAATAGTAAATAAGGTAAGATAAAATCATACGTGTGACTCCTAATCAAATATGACTAGTGTCATTATAAAACAAGATGAAATCAGAAAGGAAGACAAACCAAGAGACTCTCTTAAAGATAGGAAATAAACTGAGGATTGCTGCAGGGAAGAGGGAAAAGGAAATAGGGTAGCTGGGGGATGGGCATTAAGGAAGGCAGGTGATGTCATGAGCACTGGGTGTTATATGCAACTAATGAATCACTGAACTCTCTTTGAAACTAATAATACACTATATGTTAATTAATTGAATTTAAATTAAAAAAAAAAGGAACCCTGCTCCAAAAAAGGAAAAGAAAAAAAGAAAAGAAAAGAAAAGAGGAGATTAGAACATAGACAACACAGTCCAAGGGACAACCAAGCCAAGGACGGAAGCTTCAAAAGAAATCAAACCTATGGACATTTTGATCTTGAACTTCTAACCTACAAAACTGTGAAAAAACAAATTTTTGTTGTTCATTTTTTTAAAGATTATTTATTTATTTATTTGAGAGAGTCTGTGAGAGAGAGAGAGAAAGCGAGAGCACTAGCACAGGAAGGAGCAGAGGGAGAAGGAGAAGCAGACTTCCCACTGAGCAGGGAGCCCAGCTCTGGTCTTGATCCAGGCACCTAAGCCAAAGGCAAAGGTTTAACCAACAGAGTCACCCAGGCAACCCAATTTTTGTTGTCTAAACCAATCAATCTTTGATATTCTGTTACGGCAGCCCTATCAAGCTAATACAGAGGAATTAAGAAAAAAAAAAATGATATAGCCTAAACATCTCCCTATCTGATATGGTAAATATTCTTAAATAATGTCTATATAAGTACTTAGGGAAATTTTATGCATTTTTAACTTATTCATGAGTCTTTTCAGGTAAGGCAAAACACTTTGAAGATCAGTCTGCTGATTACAGTTCCATATCAAATCTCTTATATAATCCACATAATAATAAATTTTTCAAGATTCTTAAGTTGAATTTATTTAAAATGGAACCATTTTTGAAAAGCTGTGAAGCAAACTGGGTAACAGTCCGATTTTGTAATTTTTTTCTGGGGTTATATAGTTGCCTGCCTTACCTGCCTATAAAATGACGGCGCTTTTTTGAGCAAACTTAACAGAATATTTCCCTTTCAGTCACTTTGACTTTCATACAAGTTTCTTTTTGAGCTCCATCGACTAACACACTTATGACATGACCTAATAATCCTAACAAACAACTAGCAGAAATAGTCTTACTGTATTAGTCTGCTTATGCTGCCATAACAAAACATCACAGACTGGATGGCTTAAACAACAAAAATTTGCTTTATCATACTTATGGAGGCTGGAATGTCCAAACTCAAGGAGCCAGCTGGTTAAATTTCTGGTGAAATCTCATTTTCTGGCTTGCAGACAGCCACCTTCTCTCTATATGCTCACATGACCTCTTAGTACATGAGTGTGGAAAGAATAAAAGAAAGCTCTTCTTTCTTTTATAAAACCACCAATCCTTTTGGATTAGGGCTCCACTCTTACAACTTCATTTAATTTTAATTACCTCCCATAAAAACCCTGTCTCCAAGTATAGCTATACTGGGGGCTACAGCTTCAACATAGGAAATTCAAGGGCTCACATTTCACTTGCTAACACATGGTAAATGCTAGGGAAATGGTTGGAGCCGATGCGCCCAGGCATGACTTGACTCACTAGGCACATCAAGGGCTTTAATTTTGAAGGTTTTACAGCTGAGGAAAATGTTCATCACTCTTGTAGGTGAGTTTGTTGAGTACCAGTTAAGAGTTGTACTATAATGTTTAATTATGAAAGTGGAAATGAATGCAGGAAATATTAAATAAAAAGAATTTAGAGTTATTTATGTAAGGTCTGATTATATTAAGATACAAAATATGTATTTCTAAAAGCTTTTAAAGAGAGCATTCCTGTGGTCATGGTCTGAGACATCTTGCTTCCTGCTCATTTCCAAGTCCGTTTTCCAGGGCTTCCAATTGAGTATGTGATTCCCTGATACCATTCCAGTAATTTCGTCTTTTATTTTAGATAGCTAAAAGCTATTTGTAGTCAGGAAATGTGACTGATACAAAACTCTGACCATTTGTGTGTCAAAGCAAATGGATCCTGAAGGCACAGCTGAGATGATGCTGAAAATAGAGAAAATTCTACTTAGTTCACCCTTGTGGTTCTGGTATCTAATATGTACTGCTGTGTGTGAGCACTGATGACAGAAGAACATAGGGAGCTGGGCTGAAAATTATTTCTAGTCACCCGAATTTCCTACTTTTCGAATGAGTATGAATGAATTTATGGTTGAATATCATATTTTTAAACACAATATCACTTTCTCTCTGTTCTGTTGACAGAGTATTGATATGCTAATTACCAAAGACCTTTTTATTTTTTATTTTTGCTTCTCAACAAGCCATTTTTGCAAACTTAGTTAAAAAAAATCTCATGGTAATTCCAACCACCAACAATACATTTCTATAAAATGTCTATAATCCATATTTTTCAGTAATTGGTTCCATATATATCTCTTATCAAACTATAATGCACAATTTGCTAAGAGTTATATCAGGATCATTTAATTTCCCCCAGCCTTAAAAAAAGCTTATAAAAATATGTTATATAGCACTTTAATTTTAAAAGAAAAGCATCCAGAAAAAGTGATTTACAATTAAATTTGCAAGGGAAATTATTGTAACATTTCAAATATCAATATAAACAGATCATACAGTCATATTCAAAACTTTTAGTCCTGAGATAATTTTTTTGAATCACTAACAAAACCTATGTTTTCTAACTATAGCTGTGTAAAAAAAATAGCCATACTAATCTGAGAAATGTCTTCTCTGCAGAATGAAAAGTGTAAGACAGAGAGAATTTTGCCTCAACAGATATTAATCTTAAACCTTCAAAATCTATGAGCTCTCATCAATTATGCTTCAAATGAAAGTAATTATGCAATAATAACATTGAAAGAATAAAATATTAAAGTTCTTTATAAGGAAATAACTGCCCTTTGTCATGTCCAAAGGGGTAGAACTGCAGGCATGAATGGTCTATCACTAATACACCACTATATGTTATATCAGTACACTTAAAAATATATGAGAAATATAACATTTTGTGGTTATAAATAAATTAGTTTTACAATTAGTTTTTTGTAGGTAATGTTCTATATTTTGATGACATTAATATATAATCTAGTAATATGTATTTAGGGAAATCTTTAATTAAGAAAAAATTACTAGTATGTTCATAGGGAAAGTTAAATCTATTGGACCCTCTATGGAGAGTCATGAGAAACATTTTGGGATCAGTATTATAATGAAAATAAAGTGGTATATCTTCTTAATGATTTAAAAATGAACTGTTATTTAAGACTAATAACAGGGGGCACCTGGGTGGCTCAGTGATTAAATGTCTTCCTTTGACTCAGGTCATGATCTCTGGGTCCTGGGATCTAGCCCTGCATCAGGCTCCCTGCTCAGTGAGGAACCTGCTTCTCCTTCTCCTTTTCTTTCTCCTACTCCCCCTGCTTGTATTCCCTTCTCTCACTGTTTCTCTGTCAAATAAATAAATAAAGTCTTAAAAACAAAAAGAAGAGACTAATAACAGAAAATTGATTATAAATGTAATATTACTCCAATAATGGCAACAAAGGGAATGACTACAGAAAACAAAGCCCATCCTATTTCACATATATTTAGTTTTCTAGGATCAGAGACACTACTGTGATTATTTCACTTGGTATACATTTCTTTTTCTTTTTTTTTTTTTTTAAGATTCTATTTTTTTATTTGAGAGAGGTGAGTGAGGTAGAGAGAGAGATCATGAGCAGGGGTGGGGATAGAGGGAGAAGAAGACTCTCCACTAAGCAGGGAGCCCAATGCGGGACTTGATCCCAAGACCCTGGGGTCATAACCAGAGTTGAAGGCAGACGCTTAACCAATGAGCCACCCAGGTGCCCCACTTAGTATACATTTCTTAAGATGATAAATATTCTGCCTCTAGCCAAGTGCAATCAGCTAAGGGCAGTTCTGATGCCATTAAGAGATACTGAATCTCATACCTAAGTGTGCCTCCCAAAAATCTGTCCAAAATAACTAATTTAAGATCTATGAGCCTAGGATTTTTTTGTAAATTTTCTTCTATGACTACATGACTTGTACAAAATGTCCTGTATGTCAGAAATACTATGTGAAAGAAAGTTTTATAGAGCTTGAAAACTGCAATAAAGAACAATAAAATTGTGTTCACTGAGTGTTGCTAGGAAGCTTTTTCACCATATGTGTGTATTTTGCTTTTCTTTTTTTTTGGCTTTGTTTTTGTGTTTCAAATTTTTATTTAAATTCTAGTTAACATATAGTATAAGATTTATTTCAGGAATAGAATTTAGTGATTCATCACTTTTATATACACCAGTTTTCACCATATTTAAAATGGACCTTTCCTTTAAGATGGTGTAACATGTTAGAACTGATTCCCACAGCCATCAGCTAAGGTTAAAAGTATCTATTTAGAACTATGTGATAGATAATCTATACAAGTTTAAGGTCCATGTGTTTTATTAACAATTTAAGAGAAAAATATGTTAGAAAAAAAAGACTGAAAATCAGAAAGGAGTACACTATGGAGTATTATGCCTCCATCAGAAAGGATGAATACCCACCTTTTGTAGCAACATGGACGGGACTGGAAGAGATGATGCTGAGTGAAATAAGTAGAAACAGTTAATTATCATATGGTTTTAACTTATTGGTGGAGCATAACAAATAACACGGAGGACATGGGGAGATGGAGAGGAGAAGGGATTTGAGGGAAATTGGAAGGGGAAGTGAACCATGAGAGACTATGGACTCTGAAAAACCACCTGAGAGGTTTTGAAGGGGCGGAGGGTGGGAGGTTAGGGGAGTCAGGTGGTGGGTATTAAGGAGGGCACGTATTGCATGGAGCACTGGGTGTGGTGCAAAAGCAATGAATACTGTTACGCTGAAAAGAAATTAAAAAAAAAAAAGGAGAAGACTATATTTGAGAGGTTTCTGTGAAATTATACTAAAATAGTTTATGAAATTATTTTGTGAAATAGTATCAAAATAATATATCACAAGATGGACAGTAGGTAAATGGTGCTTTCAAAATAGATTAGATGCGGG
>PISX010036742.1:0-11658 GCA_004024625.1 Mellivora capensis | reverse complement strand
TTTCTTCTTTTTTTTTTTTTTTTTTTTTTTTTTTTTTTTTTTTTTTTTTTTTTTTTTTTTTTTTAGTTTCTATTTCGTTGATTTCTGCTCTGATCTTTATGATTTCTCTTCTCCTGCTGGGTTTAGGCTTTCTTTCTTGTTCTGTCTCCAGCTCCTTTAGGTGTAGGGTTAGGTTGTGTACTTGAGACCTTTCTTGTTTCTTGAGAAAGGCTTGTACTGCTATATATTTTCCTCTCAGGACTGCCTTTGTTGTGTCCCACAGATTTTGAACCATTGTGTTTTCATTATCATTTGTTTCCATGAATTTTTTCAATTCTTCTTTAATTTTCTTGTTGACCCATTCATTTTTTAGGAGGATGCTGTTTAGTCTCCATGTATTTGGGTTCTTTCCAAATTTTCTCTTGTGATTGAGTTCTAGCTTCAGAGCATTGTGGTCTGAAAATATGCAGGGAATGATCCCAAGCTTTTGATACCAGCTGAGACCTGATTTATGTCCCAGAATGTGGTCTATTCAGGATGTGCACTAGAGAAGAATGTGTATTCTACTATTTTGGGATGGAATGTTCTGAATATATCTGTGATGTCCATTTGGTCCAGTGTGTCATTTAAGGCCTTTATTTCCTTGTTGATCTTTTGCTTGGATGATCTGTCCATTTCAGTGAGGGGAGTGTTAAAGTCCCCTATTATTATTGTATTATTGTCGATGTGTTTCTTTGATTTTGTTATTAATTGGTTTATATAGTTGGCTGCTCCCATGTTAGGGGCATAGATATTTAAAATTGTTTGGTCTTCTTGTTGGACAAACCCTTTGATTATGATTTAGTGTTCATCCTCATCTCTTATTATAGTTTTTGGCTTAAAACCTAATTATCTGATATAAGGATTGCACCTCAGCTTTCTTCTGATGTCCATTAGCATGGTAAATTATTTTCCACCCCCTCACTTTAAATCTGGAGGTATCTTTGGGTCTAAGATGAGTTTCTTATAGGAAGTATATTGATGGGTTTTGTTGGTTTTTTTTTTATCCATTCTGATACCTTGTGTCTTTTGATTGGGGCATCTAGCCCATTTACATTCAGGGTAACTATTGAGAGATATGAGTTTAGTGTCATTGTGTTGCCTGTAAGGTTACTGTTACTGTATATTGTCTCTGTTCCTTTCTGATCTACTACTTTTAGGCTCTCTCTTTGCTTAGAGGACCCCTTTCAATATGTCCTATAGAGCTGGTTTGGTGTTTGCAAATTCTTTCAGTTTTTGTTTGTCCTGGAAGCTTTTTATCTCTCTATTTTCAATGAAAGCCTAGCTGGATATATTATTCTTGGCTGCATGTTTTTCTCATTAAGTGCTCTGAATATACCATGCCAGTTCTTTCTGGCCTGCCAGGTCTCTGTGGATAAGTCCGCTGCCAATCTAATATTTTTACCCTTGTATGTTACAGACTTCTTTTCCTGGGCTGGTGTCTCTAATATCTTCCATGCCTTTTTTGAGCCTGGCTAGAACCCTGAGAATCATCATTCTGAACTCTAGATCTGTCATATTACCAATGTCCATATTGATTAGGTCCCTAGCCTTCGGTACTGCCTCTTGTTCTTTTTTTTTTTTTGTGGTGAGTTTTTCTGCCTTGTCCTTTTGTCCAGATAAGAATGTATAAAGGAGCAAATAAAATGTTAAAAGGGTGGCAAAGACCCCAAGTAAATGTGCTTTAACCAATTCAAAGGAGACTCCACATTGTGGGAGGGAGAAAGGGGATAAAAAAGAAGTTTAAAAAAAATAAGAAAAGAAAACAATTAAAGAAAAAATGTTAAAAAAGATAAGAATATATATATATATATATATATATATATATATATATATATGACTGGCAACTAGAACAAGATCACTCACTTAATTTTAGGAGTATTTTGGTCTCTAAGTAGGAACTACCTCCCAAAATTTTAAGGGATGAAAAACATATAAGAGTAGGCACAATAAAGAGATGGAATAAGCCTATAAAGGTGAGAATTTTTTTTTTTTTTTTTAAGTTCTAAAGAATGAGTTGATAAAGCAGGTCGGTTGGGAGAATAAAGAAAAAGAAAGTGGAGAGAATTTGCTCGGGCTGGAGACTAGAACAATCCTGGAGCTAGATTTAGGGTATATTTTGATCTATTAGGAGAAGTTGTACCCCCAAATTTTTAAGAAGAAAAAACCCTATGTGTATACAAAAAATATAGTTAGATACAATAGATGATAAAATATGACTATAATAATGAAGGTTAAAGAAAAGGTTATTATTTTTTTGTAAGGTATTGTTAAGAGAAACTAGTTAAAAAATGTTAAAAGAGGAAAGGGTAAGAGTTAAAAAAAATTAGCAGAAGAAAAAAGAAAAAAAATACATTAACTGCAAGACTAAAGGATCATGGGGAGAAAGCCATGAATTCTGTGCTTTGCTTTCTCCTCCTCTGGAATTCCGCTGCTCTCCTTGGTAAGTGAACTTGGTCTTGGCTGGATTTCTTGTTGATCTTCTGGGGGAGGGGCCTGTTGTAGTGATTCTCAAGTGTCTTTGCCCGAGGCAGAATTGCACCGCCCTTACCAGGGGCCATGCTAAGTAATTCGCTCAGTTTCACTTTCGGGAACTTTTGTTCGCTGAACGCTTTCCGTAGAGTTCCGGAGGACGGGAATGAAAATGGCGGCCTCCCAGTCTCCAGCCCGGAGGAGCCGAGAGCCTGGGGCCCCACTCCTCAGTGTGCCCCCAGAGAAAAGCGCTCAATCGCTCCCGTCTCTCTGGCCTCTGGCTGCACTTGGAGAAAAGCACTTGGTTGGTCCCATCTCCCTGGCCTCCAGCCGTGTGCTTGGAGATAAGCGCTCAATCACTCTATCTCCCTGGCCTCCGGCTGCGCTCTGAGCTCACCCAGCCTGTGCCCGGTTCAAGGTAACCCCGAGCTGAAAGTTCACTCCTCGGCTCTGTCTCTGTACCCGGCTTCCCCGCTCTAATATCTGCAAGTTCTGTGACACTCAGACATCCTCGGTCCTTCTCTGACCCTGCAGGACCTGGGGCCATGCTGACCCCACGTGGGCTTCACCCTGGTTTAGCCTCTGGAGCGATGTCCCTCAGTGGAACAGACTTTTAAAAGTCCTGATTTAGTGCTCCGTTGCTCCGCTGCTTTCCGGGAGCCAGCCCCTCCCACCGCGGTCTATCTTCCTGTCGCTTGTGATTTCCTTTTCCATTGGTCCTACCTTTCAGAAAGTGATCGATTTTCTGTTTCTAGAATTGTTGTTGTTCTTCTCTTCTATCTCCCATTGGATTTGTAGGTGTTCGCAATGGTTAGATAAGCTATCTAGCTGATCTCCTGCTACCTGATGTTGTCTCAGCCTGCTACTTTGCCGCCATCTTGACTCCTCCCCAAGCCTAGATTTCTATCCTTTCCTGGCTGCAATGAGGTGATCTAATTTATCTTCCTCCACCACCGAGGTAGTGTCAGAGAAGGCCAAGTAGAGCACCAATACTTTCATCTCTTTTGGCATTAGCAAGGTTATCTGTCCCCCAGTGAATAATGTTAGTGGGGCCATGGGGGATTCTGTACTTTTACTGTCTCTCAGGAGTAATAAGCCATTCCTCCCTCTCCCTTCTCAGGCAATGTAGGAGGAAACCTAGAAGAGAGCAGGACTTTCAACCATCATCCAGGAGTAAGGCTCCTTTCTCCCATTATGTAGATGGTGGTTATGCAGGGAACAGCAATGAAGCATCCATCCTTTCTCAGCCAGGGCAATATCAATGGGGGCCTAGTGGGAAGTTAAAAATCCCATCTTCACTCACAAAGATAAGCCCCTCCCCCTAAACATCAAAGGAACCTGGGTGGGAAACCCCAAATTCTAATCCTACTGGTAGAGTCTGAACTTCTGCCTTCTGCCCTCCCACCTCCAACCTGGTAGCTAATGAAGCAGAGAACCTCTTCTTTCCCTGATGGAGACATGTCCGACAAAACCAGCTGAAATAAAAGGCAGATAGAAGAATAAGATCTAGGGTCTGTTACATAATGCTATACATTTTCAGGCTTCAGGAGAAAAATTACACATCATATCAAGAACCAGGAGCATCTCAAACTTAATGAAGATAATCGATAGAGGCCTGCACCAAGATGACAATGGTGTTAGAATTATCTTAAAATGATTTTAAGGTAACCATCATAAAGATTTTTTTTATAAATGCACTTGAAATAAATGGGGAAAAAAATAAAACATCAGCAAAGAAATAAAAGATATAGAGACAAACGAAATGGAACTTTTAGGGCTGAAAATAAAACAACCACAATAAAATTAGTCAATTTATGCCCTCAACAGAAGAATGGAAGGAACAGACAGGGGGAAAAAATCAATGAATTGGAGATAAAACAGTAGAAATCATTCAATCTGCGTAAGAGAGAGAAAATAGATTGAAAAAAATTATAAAGAGAACCTCAGAGAACTGGGACTATAAAAAGAATTTCAGCATTCATGCCATTAGAAACTGAACAGAGAGGTGAAAGAGATTCCAAATTTGGTAAAACACATAAACCTAAAAATGCCAGAAACAGAAAATCTCACATAGAATAAACCAAACAAAACCTACACTACAGCATATAATAGTCAAACTTCTGAAAAATCTTTATTCATAAGAGCAATATCTTACCTATCAGAGAAAAATAATTTAATTAATAGCAGATTCTAATCTAAAACTATAAAGGCTAAAGGGAAGTGTCAAACCATTCTTCAAGTGCTGAAAGAAAGAACTTCAACTTAGTATCTTATATGCATTGAACATACCCTTAAGAAATGCAGGGGAAATGAAGCCATTCTCAGATAAGGAAAAACTAAGAATTTGTTTCCAACAAATCTAAACTAAAAGAATGATGATGGTAAGTTCTTCAAACAAAAAAGGAAACAATAAGAGACCTTAGAATATCAGGAAGGAAGAAAGCACACAGTAAGCAAAATTATGGGTAAATAAATAAGACTTTCCTTTTCTTCATGAGATTTTTAAATTGTTTAACAACTGAAGTAAAAATTATAGCAACATCTGATGGAGTTATAAATAAGAGTAGAGGAAATATTTATGACAATTACATTATAAATGGGTAGGGTAAAGGAAGACAAAGTCAGGGATAGTTTGTACATCTCATTTAAACTGGAAAATAGTAGCATAGATTATGTTATTTATGTACAGCATTATACACAGAGTAACCATTTAAATAAAATTACATGAAACAGTTCATTAAGAAAACAATACAGATAAGTCAATATAATTCTAAAATATATTTAAAATAACCTACAGGAAAGCAGGCCAACAAACAAAAACAGAGAAACAAACGAAAACAAAGGAATTAAATAGAAAAAAAAATAAATAAAAAGACATAGGGGACTTCTGAGGAAGATGCCAGAGTAGGAGGATCTAGGCTCAATTTGTCCCATGGATACAATGAGATAACACTCACATCAGTGTAAATAGCCCAGAAAATGACCTGAAGACTGGCAGAAGAGACTCTCCAAAGACAAATTTAGAAAAGAGGCCATATCAAAGAGAATATAGTAAAGTCCTAGATGTCTGTAGTCAAACAGACCAGTGGGGAGCACCTGGGTGGCTCAGTGGGTTAAAGCCTCTGCCTTCGGCTCGGGTCACGATCCCAGGGTCCTGAGATTGAGCCCCACATCGGGCTCCCTGCTCAGCAGGGAGCCTTCTTCCTCCTCTCTCTCTGCCTGCCTCTCTGCCTACTTCTGACATCTCTCTCTCTTCCCATCAATAAATAAAAAATATCTTTAAAATTAAAAAAAAAACAAAAACAGACCAGTGGGACTATATGCACGAGCAACAGTTTGAAAAATGCCTGGGTTATACGGGAAGGATATTTACTTACTAATTTCAGAGCATGTGCTAGAGGGGTAGGGATCTTTCAGAAACTTCAAGAAAAAAAGACATGTTGAGTGCTATTTCCCTCCCCAACCCCCCATCCTAGAAACATCAACACCTGTGGGAACCAGCACAGCACAAATATTCTCCACCTAGCTTGCTAACAGCATGCTCTGCCCCCTGCCCTCACTCACTGTGTGGATCCATTCCCACAACCTGGCTGGCCTCAGCAGATTTCCCGGGCAGCTGCAGCTCCCATCCCACAGCAAACCTCCATGGACTTGCTGGCACTACACACCCTGTCCCTGTATTTTCTTGTGAACATACCCAGTCCAATAGGCCCTTGGCAGAGCCCATTCAAAGTATGCTATAATCCTGGCAGTGTGCAAGCAGCCCGAACAAAGCCCAGCATCACTCCAAAGTGACTTCTGCCCCAGGAAGAGAGGAAGATAGCTGCACATACGAGTCTGACTGCATCTCTAACAGTGGGTTGAGGGCAGACATCCAATCTATCTACAAGCCCCATCCACTAATAAAAGCTTCTGAGGGACAACACAGGGAAAGTGCTCTGCAAATTGGTATTACTGTATCTCTGGCAAATATGTGGTCTGACACAACCCAAGACCAGGGCAATCCCAGACTGGTCCACTAACAACATAAAGATCAAACTCTGCACACAATAGGCAAAGAAAGATATTGCAGATGACTATACTGAGAAGTAAATGCAACTCAGCCACAAGTAGGACACACAACACACATTGGAGACATACATGAAGCCTCAGGTTCTGGTGAACAGGGAACATTGCATTGCAGGGCACTACATGACCTCTTCATCATAAGGCCACTACTTTTTAAGAAGGAGACATAGTTGACTTTTGTACACACAGAAATAGAAACAGGGTTAAACAAAATGAGGAGACATAGGATATGTCCCAAATGAAAGAATAGAACAAAATCACAGCGAGATAGTTAAATGAAACACAAATAAGTAATATGCCTGCTAGAGAATTTAAAGTAATGGTCATAAAGATACTCACTGGATTTGAAGAAAGAGTGGAGGACCTCAGTGACACCCTCAACAAAGATATAGAAAAAAAATCAGAGATGAAGAACTCAACAACTGAAATTAAAAAAAAAATACACTAGATGTAATAAATAATAGACTAGAGGAAGCAAAAGAACAGAAAAGCAACCTGGAGGACAGTTTAATGGAAAGCGATCAGGGTGAAAAAGACAGAAAAAAACAAAAATAAAAATGAAAATAAACCAACAGAACTCAGCAACAGCATCAAGCATAATAACCTGCACATTTTATAATGATCCCAAAGAAGAAGAGAAAGAAAAGGGGGCAAGGAATTTATTTGAATAAATATTAGATGAAAACTTCCCAAATCTGGTGAAGGAAACAGAAATCCATATCCAGGAGGCAAAGAAAGCCTTCAACAAAATCAACCCAAGGAGCTCCACACCAATACATATAGTAATGTGACAGCAAGAGAATTTTAAAATCAGCAAGGGAAAAGAAAACAGTTACATACAAGGGAAATCCCACAAGGTTATCAAGAAATTTTTTTCAGCAGAAACTTAACAGGCCAGAAAGGAGTGGCATGATAGATCAAACTGCTGAAAGAAACCTACAACCGTGAATACTCTATCTGGCAGGGCTATCATTTAGAATAATAGAAGAGATAGAGTTTCCCAGACCCCCCCACAAAAACAAAATAAAAAAAAGAAAAGTTAAAAGAATTCATGACCACTGAACAACTAAACCAGTCTTACAAGAAATGTTAAAGGGGACTTTCTGAATGGAAAGGAAAGACCACAATAAGAATAAGGAAAGTAAGAAGAACAAAAGCAGTAAAATTAAATATATTTGTAAAAATTAGTCAAGAGATTCACAAAATAAAAGGATTAAGTATGACACAATATACACAATATACCCAAAACATGCTGGGGGGGGGGCAATAAAAAATCTTAACAAATTCAAAAAATTTGAAGTCATTCAACAGATTTTTTTCTGACCTTAACCCTATGAAAGTAGAAATTAACCACAAGAAAAAATCTGGAAAGGATACAAATATATGGATGTTAAGTAATATGATAATAAACAATGAATGGGTTAACCAAGAAATCGAAGAAGAAATGAAAAAAAAAAATGGAGACAAATGAAAATGAAAACACAATGGTCCAAAATCTTTAGGATGCAGCAAAAGCTGTTCTACAAGGGAAGATTATATCAATACAAACCTACCTCAAAAAGAAAGAAAACTCTCAAATAAACAACTTAACCTTAAACCTAAGGGAGTTAGAAAAAGAATAAGAAAACACAAAACAAGCAAAAGAAAATAAATAAAAACTAGAGCAGAAATAAAGGAAATAGAAACTAAAACAAAACAAAACCAAAGACAAACAACAATGGAACAAATCAATGAAACCAAGAGCTTATTCTTGGAAAAAAATCTACAAAATTGATAAAACTTTAGCCAGGCTAGACAAAAGAAAAAAAAGGGGGGGGAGGGGACTCAAATAAAATAAAACATGAAAGAGGAGAATAGCAACTGATGCCACAGATATACAAAGGATTGTAAGGAATATTATGAAAAATTATATGCCAACAAATTGGATAGCCGAGAAGTGGATATATTCCTCCCCAAACTGAATCAGGAATAGAAAATTTGAATATACTAATGAATGAACCAGAAATGAAATTGAATGAATAATCAAAAATGCACAACAAACAAAAGGCCAGGACCAGATGGCTTCGCAGGTGAATTTTACCAAACATTTAAAGAAGAGTTAATATCTATTCTTCTCAAGATATTCCAAAAAAGAAAAAAAAAAAAAAAACGATGAGGAAGGAAAGCTTTTACATTCATTTTATGATACCAGCATTCCTCTGATATCAAAACCAGATAGACACTATGAAACAAGATAACTACAGGCCAATATCTCTGATGAACATAGATGCAAAAATCCTCAACAAAATGTTACCAAACCAAATCAAACAATATGTTAAAAACAAATCCCACCAAGTGAGATTTATTCCTGCAATGCAAGTGTGGTTTGATTTTCACAAATCAATCAACATGATATATCATATCACCAAGAGAAAGGGTAAAAACCATGTGATCATTTTAATACATACAGGGAAAGCATTTGACAAACTACAATATGCATCCATGATAAAAACCCTTAACAAAGTAGATTTAGAAGGAACATACCTCACCATAATAAAGGCCACATATGAGAAACCCACAGCTAATATCATAGTCAATGGTAAAAAAAAATGAGAGCTTTTCCCCTAAGATCAGGAACAAGACAAGGATGTTCACTCTTACCACTTTTATTCAACATATTACTGGAAATCGTAGCCATAGCAACCAGATGAGGAAAAAAAAGGAGACATCTAAATTGGTAAGAAGGAAGAAAAATTTTCACTATATGCAGATGACATAATACTTTATATAGAAAAGCCTAAAACCTCCACCAAAAAACTACTAGAACTGAAAAATAAATTCAGTGAGGTAGCAGACTATAAAATTAATATCATAAATCCATTGCATTTCTACAGATTAAAAATAAAGTAGCAGAAAGAGAAATTAAGAAAATAATTCCATTTACAATTGCACCAAGAACAACAAAATACCTAGGAACAAACTTAATCAAGGAGGTAAAAGGCCTGTACTTTAAAAACTGTAAAACACTGATGAAAGAAATTGAAGAAAATACAAACAAATGGAAAGACAATCCATGCTCATGGACTGGAAGAAAAAATATTCTTAAAATGTCCATACTCCAAGCAATCTATAGATTTAATGCAACCTTTATCAAAATTCCAACAGAATTTTTCACAGAACTAGAAGAAATGATACTAACATTCATATGGAACCACAACAGACTAGAAACAGCCAAAACAATCTCGAAAACAAAACAAAACAAAACTGAATATATCACAATCCCAGAAAGCAAGATATACTACAAGGCTGTAGTAATCAAAGCATTATGATACTGACACAAAAATAGATACATAAGTCAATGACACAGAAATAGAAAGCCCATGATTATATGGTCAATTCAATCTTCAACAAAGGAGGCAAGAAAATGCAAGGGGGAAAAGTGTCTTCAACAAATAGTGTTTGGAAAACTAAACAGCTACATGAAAAAAAGAAAGAAAGAAAGAGAAAGAAACTGGATTGCTTTCTTACACTGCACCCAAAAATAAAATAAAAATGAATTAAGGATTTAAATGTGAGACCTAAAACCACAAAATCCTAGAAGGGAGAAGAGGCAATAATTTCTCCAACATCAGTCATAGCAACGTTTTTCTAGATATGTCTCCTGAGAACAGGAAACAAAAGCAAAAATAAACTATTGGAACTACATCAAAATAGAAAACTCCTGCGCAACAAAGGAAACAATCAATAAAACTAAAAGACAACCTATTTAATGGGAGAATATATTTGCAAATGATGTATCCTATAAAGAGGGAGTATCCAAATACAAAGAATATATACAATTCAACACACACACACACACACACACATTCAATTTAAAAAATTAGCAGAAGACATTTCTCCAAAGAAGACATTAGATGGCTAACAAGCACACAAAAAGATATTCAAAATCACTCATGATCAGGAAATACAAAACAAGACCACAATGAGACATCACTTCACATCTGTCTTAATGGCTAAATCAAAAACAGGAGAAACAGCAATTGTTGTTGAGGATGTGAAGAAGAAGGGCTTCTCATGCACTTGGTAGGAATCCAAACTGGAAATCCCAGAATTTCCACTCCTGGGTATTTGCCCAGAGATGATGAAAACATTAATTCAAAAAGATATATGAACCCTTATGTTTATCACAGCATTATTTTACAATAGCCAAATTACGGAAGCAGCCCAACAATCCATAAATGTATAGATAAAGAAAATATGCTATATATATATACATGGAATATTACTTAGCCATAAAACAGAATGAAATCTTGCCATTTGCAACAACATGGATGTATCTAGAGGGCATAATGCTAAGTGAAATAAGTCTGTCAGAAAAAGACAAATACCATATGATTTCACTCATTTCTGGAATTTAAAAACCAAAACAAAAAAAAAAAAAAAAGGAAAGGAAAAAAGAGGTAATCCAAAAAACAGACTTTTAACTATTGAGAACAAATTACCTGGGGAGAGGTAGGGGATGGGTGATAGGTGAAGGGGATTGAGAGTACACTTACCATGGTGAACTCTGAGTAATGCGTATAATTGTTGAATCATATATTGTGTACCTAAAACTAATGTAACACTATATTTAAACATACTGGAATTATATTTTTAAAAAAAGACATATTTAAGCCCTAACATACGAACAATTACATTAAATGTAAAGTATCTAAATAAAGAAATGACACAAAGTACAGATGTGGTGAAAAGAAGGGCCATCTGTACCCCAATGTTTATAGCAGCAATGGCCACGGTCGCCAAACTGTGGAAAGAACCAAGATGCCCTTCAACAGACGAATGGATAAAGAAGATGTGGTCCATATACACTATGGAGTATTATGCCTCCATCAGAAAGGATGAATACCCGACTTTTGTAGCAATATGGACAGGACTGGAAGAGATTATGCTGAGTGAAATAAGTCAAGCAGAGAGAGTCAACTATCATATGGTTTCACTTATTTGCGGAGCATAACAAATAACACGGAAGACATGGGGAGATGGAGAGGAGAAGGGAGTTGAGGGAAATTGGGGGGGAGATGAACCATGAGAGACCATGGACTCTGAAAAACAACCGGAGGG
>PISX010036741.1:0-11741 GCA_004024625.1 Mellivora capensis | reverse complement strand
TTCTTCTGGGGTCGGTGTGGCACAGTATGTGGCCAAGACACCTCCCCCCCTCCAACAATGAAATTGTGGGCAAGGCACTTGGCTTTGAGTCTATGCGTGGGTGAAATTGAGGCTTCTGCCTGACCGTATTTTGAGCTTTTATTTTGGGTTTTGTTTTTTGTTTTCGTATTTTGAGCTTTTATTTTTTTTTCTTTTTTTTAAGATTTTATTTATTTGTCAGAGAGAGAGAGAGAGAGCACGAGCACAGGCAGAGGCAGAGGGAGAAGCAGGCTCCCTGCCGAGCAAGGAGCCCGATTTGGGACTCGATCCCAGGACGCTGGGATCATGACCTGAGCTGAAGGCAGCCGCTTAACCAACTGAGCCACCCAGGTGTCCCGTATTTTGAGCTTTTAAATGAAAGCACCCAGCTTAGTCAAGCATGAAGTTGTTTACATTACTTTTTTTTTTAAGATTTTATTTATTTATTTGACAGAGATCACAAGTAGGCTGAGAGGCAGGCTCCCTGCTGAGCAGAGAGCCCCATGAGGGGCCCAATACCAGGACCCTGGATTACGACCTGAGCTGGAGCCTAAGGCAGAGGCTTTAACCCACTGAGCCACCCAGGCACCAGTTGCTTGCTTACATTACTCGATGCAAATCGCGCCGGTAGGTTATCTCCTTTCCTCTCAGTCAGACCAAGTTGTAAAAACTGTACCCAGTAGTACAACCACTTTGGAAAACTGTTTAACAGTGTCTGGTAGAGCTAAGTCTTACTCACCCTGAGACCCAGCAATTCCCTCCAAATGGAATGGGTGCATACATCTACCTGCGGCTTGTACAAGAGTGTTCATGGGGCGCCTGGGTGGCTCAGTGGGTTAAAGCCTCTGCCTTCGGCTCAGGTCATGATCTCAGGGCCCTGGAATCAAGCCTCGCATCTTATCGGGCTGTCTGCTCTCAGGGAGCCTGCTTCCCTTCCTCTCTCTGCTTGCCTCTCTGCCTACTTGTGATCTCTGTCTGTCAAATAAATAAATAAAATCTTTTTTTTTTTAAGAGTGTTCATAGCAGCTTTGATCGGAGTAATCAATCACTGGTAACCCAAATCAGTAGTTGTGCCAGTAAATTAATTGTATTGTGGTTCTACAGTGAACTACTACCCACCCATGGGAAATAATTACTTAAAAACGCAACAATTTGGATGCAACACTGTTGTTGCATCAACACAAACACTGTTGAATTGGCTCAAAAGAGAACACTAAATGATCCCATTTATATGAAGTTTAGAAAACAACTTCCAAACAAGTGGTCTTCTAACTTTTGGGAAATAATACGGCAATATGAATCAAGAATCTTAAAATATTCGGTTTCCTGGCTGGCTTTAGAGCATGCAACTCTTGATCTCTGGGTCATGAGTTTGAGCTCCACATTGGGCAGAGAGATGACTTAAAAAATAAAGTTTTAAAATGAAAGAGTTTTATAGGCAGATAGGAGTGAGAATAAGGAAGTTACACTAGACAAAAAGGTAGGTTGTTATGGCAAAGTCACTTTGCTTTAGAGGATGGCAGGGGGTCTATCAGGCAAATTACCTAACTAGTGCTGATTAGGTGATTTACTGATTGATTGGTGTAAGATCCCATTTCTGGGAGAACCCAAATTACAGTTACCTTAAGTCTTCTTTTGGTGATGTGGGGCTAAACATAAGTGACACCATTTTATGGTGGTCTTGTTTTTAACACTAGGCTATGTGAGGGTAAATATACCCCCCTAAAAGAATATGTAGAGGTGGGAGTGGGAGGAGCAGTGATGGGTGGTATGGAGGAATTCATAACTCAGTCTATAGACCACCATTTAAGCATGAAACAGTGCTGCCCTGCATTCCCTCTAACTTTCAGGTACAGAATAAACCAGTTCTCAAAAGAGAGTTCCTTGCAGAACAAGAGACAGACAATTCCAGTTCCATGTGGTTAGGTGTAGGATAGGATGGCAGGAACTCTGAAGGAAAGTGGGATTCTCACAAGCTGAAGTGGGAGAATCGAGTCAGGAAGTGACCCTAAGCAGTCCATCCTTAAGTAGGGTTTGAAAGGTAGAAAAGAAGTGACAAGCAAATGGTCCGTTCCTAGATATTACAACAACAAGTGGTAGGGAAGGCATTCAAGCATATTAAAGTGTCTCAGTCCTTGAATATTCTCAAGATGTGCTGCATTAGAGGATCAATCTAATAAATAAAAGCTTTTCATACCTCTAATCTTGCAAGTCCTGCTGGGAAAATTGTTTTTTAAATTGACTAGGAGTTGGACTACAAGTATGCAAACGGTTACATTCTGTATTCTTTTTTTTTAAGATTTTATTTATTGGGGCACCTGGGTGGCTCAGTGGGTTAAGCCTCTGCCTTCGGCTTGGGTCATGATCTCAGGGTTCTGGGATCAAGCCCCACATCAGGCTCTCTGCTCAACGGGAAGCCTGCTTCCCCCCTCTCTCTGCCTGCCTCTCTGCCTACTTGTGATTTCTCTCTCCGTCAAATAAATAAATAAAATCTTTTTTTATTTTCAAAGATTTTATTTATTTATTTGAGAGAGAGAAAGAGAGAGCACGAGCGGGATGATGGGCATAGAGAGAAGCAGATTCCCTGCTGAGCAGGGAGTCCAATGTGGGGCTTCATCCCGGGACTCTGGGATTTTGACCTGAGCCAAAGGCAGATGCTTAACCGGCTTTAACCCACTGAGCTACCCAGGCGCCCTTCCCCCCTTTTTTCTGCCTGCCTCCCTGCCTACTTGTGATCTCTCTGTCAAATAAATAAATAAATTTTTTTTAAATTTTAAATATTTAAAAATGAAGGTTTTTATAAACAGAAATGGGGTGGGACAATTGGCAAAAGAAAAGTAAGGATTATTTCAGGTAAGGTCACCTCTTGAGGACGAGGCAATCTTATTAGGTGGAATACCTCAACTTAGGAGAATGGAGAAGGCCAATCTGACAGTGTTGGGGAGGAAAATTTTCCTATACCATTTAAAATTCTTTAAGCTAAAAAAATAAATAAATAAATAAATAAAATAAAATTCTTTAAGCTAGTGTAAGAATAAAATTGACATGAGACAGATTAACAGGAAAGAAAGCCAAGTTAATTACATGTGGGCTTCCCTAAGCCCAATAACAAAATTCAGAGCCAAAGAAGTGACTAGGACAGGCAGTTTTTTATGTTTCTAGACAAGGAGACAATAAATCTGTGAGCAATTAACAGGACAAAGAAAATTCTTCATGAGCTTCAGTAGGTAAGAAATTTTTTTTTCTTTTTTTTTTTAGGTAAGGAATTTTATTTTTATTTTTTTTTAATTTATTTATTTGTCAGAGAGAGAGAGAGCACAGGCAGATAGAGTGGCAGGCAGAGGCAGAGGGAGAAGCAGGCTCCCTGCCGGGCAAGGGGCCTGATGTGGGACTCGATCCCAGAACACTGGGATCATGACCTGAGCCGAAGGCAGCCGCTTAACCAACTGAGCCACCCAGGCGTCCCAAGGTAAGGAATTTTAAACAGAATTAATGTTGGATAGCAAACTAGTAGAAAGTAACAGCATTATTTATATAGCCTTCTCAGGTCTAAGTTCCATATCTCTGGAGATAAGACTGTATCTTTACCTCCTGGTACAGAGAGGATACCTTTCACATGGGAGATTTATCTCCTGTTTCCTGGAGACAAAGGAGCATCAGGAGACAAAGAAACATCAAAGTTCTTATTGAATTGGCTGTTTAAGTAATTTTATTTAAAATAATCAGTATAGGGGTGCCTGGGTGGCTCAGTGGGTTGAAGCCTCTGCCTTCTGCTCAGGTTATGATCCCAGGGTCCTGGGATCAAGCCCCATATCAGGCTCTCTGCTCAGCAGGGAGCCTGCTTCCCTTCCTCTCTCTCTGCCAGCCTCTCTGCCTACTTGTGATCTCTGTCAAATAAATAAATAGGGTCTTTAAAAATAAAATAAAATAATCAACATACAGGTCAGTTAAGCATCGACTCTTGATTTTGGTTCAAGTCATGATCTCAGGGTCATGAGATGGAGCCCCACATGGGGCTCCACGCTCAGGGGGAAGTCTGTTTGTCCCTCTCCCTCTGCTCCTCCCCACCCTAATATATAGATAAAATCTAAAAATAAATAAATAAATAAATAGGGGTACCTCGGTGGCTTGATGGGTTAAGTGTCCCAAGTCTTAAATAAGATCTTTTAAAAAGGGGGGGGCACCTGGGTGACTCAGTGGGTTAAAGCTGCTGCCTTCGGCTCGGGTCATGATCCCAGGGTCCTGGGATCGAGCCCCGTGTTGGGCTCTCTGCTCAGCAGGGCCTGCTTCCCTTCCTCTCTCTCTCTGTCTGCCTCTCTGCCTACTTGTGATCTCTGTCTGTCAAATAAGTAAATAAAAATCTTAAAAAAAAAAAAAAAGTGTCCCAAGTCTTCATTTGGACTCAGGTCATGATCTCAGGGTTGTGAGATTGAGCCCTGGGCTCTGAGCTCAACATAGAGTCTACTTGGGATTCTCCCTCTCCTTCTCCCTCTGCCCCTTTCCCCTGCTCATTAGCTATAAATAAATAAATAAGTAATTGAAATAAATAAATAAAACAATCAGTATGCCAAAGTAGCACATTTTAGCTGGCCTCTGCTGGGTGGCCATCCCAGCTGGCCATGCTATCATGCCCCACCTAGAGCCTCCCAGGCAGCGTCCTAGAATCTCCGTAGGAGTAGTGGTGACTAACAAGCAGCCAGCATCCTCTTTGTGTCCTCCTGGCAAGAGGAAAGGGTCAGTTGGAGACGCAGTTTTCAACTCCCTGGGGCCATTTGGAGTTTGGTGAAATGTGGGAAGAATGTGCTCAAAGGGAAACCTGGTAAGAAGCAGCTCTTCACCTGAAAAACATTCTCTTTGCCTTAGTTGTGAATTTCTTTGTTGAGAAAGAAAATTACCACTATGTGACTGTACTAAGGAAAAGAGAGGTAGATATGACTCATGACCCGGAACCAAAGATTACAGAGCCTAAAAAAAATGAAAGGTGGGAGTGCGTTCCCTAGGAAGAATTTTCTCCTCTGGACCAGCTTTTCTGGGCACTGCGTTGTTTAAAGGAACAAGGCTACAATCCATTTAAAGAAGACTTGAATCACCTGGTAGGACACAAAGGACATCATCTCTGGGGAACAAGAAGAGAAACTGATTTATTTTAAAAAGACAAAGTCTTGGGGCGCCTGGGTGGCTCAGTGGGTTAAAGCCTCTTCGGCTCAGGTCATGATCCCAGAGTCCTGGGATCACATCGGGCTCTCTGCTCAGCAGGGAGCCTGCTTCCTCCTCTCTGCCTACTTGTGATCTTTGTCTGTCAAATAAATAAATTAAAAAAAAAAAAAAAATAAAAAGACAAAGTCTTGTTAGAGAATGAAAAATACCTACATTTATGAACTTTTTTTTTCAAAGATTTTATTTATTTATCTGACAGATCACAAGTAAGCAGGGAGGCAGGCAGAAAGAAAGAGGGAAGCAGGCTCTCCGCTGATCAGAGAGCCTGATGTGGGGCTGGATCCCAGGACCCTGAGATCCTAACCCAAGCCAAAGGCAGAGGCTTAACCCACTGAGCCATGCAGGTGCCCTGAACAACTCCCTTTTGTCCAAAAAGTTCCGTATGAGTGTCAGTTTATATGATTTCTCTTAATATACCACTACCCTTTCAGGCAGTACTTGTGAAAAAATTTTTGGCATTATGTCATGAATTGCATTTCAGACTCAATGTGATAAATGGTGATGTTGTGGCAAAAAAAACCAAAAACACACATTTTGGGTTGGCTTAACCTTAACCCCTACAACAGATTATGTCACTGGTACTGACCAGAGAATCCCTAACTGACCAATTAAGACTATATTGATGAGGGAAGTTGAAACTGCAATTAGGTTAGGGATTAAACCCCAGACTGGTGACATGGCCTAACATAAGTGACTCCATTTTGGACCTGTGATTTTCTTTTTAACGAGACATACCACCCAAATGCAAAGTGTGCTCTTGTTTCAAACCTGAATTTAACAAACTGACTTAAAAAAAAAAGAAATTTTTGGTAAAATGAAGACCTGTGAACATGGAATGGGTGGATATTACATGGCACTAAAAAAATTGTTCAATTTTTTGGGGTGCCTGGGTGGCTCAGATGGTTAAGTGTCTGCCTTCAGGTCATGATCTCCAGGTTCTAGGACTGAGCCCAACATCGGGCTACCAGCTCAGCAGAGAGTCTGCTTCTCCCTCTCCTTCTTCCTCTCTACCTCTCTGTCTCTCTCTCAAATGAATAAATTTTTTTAAAAAGCTTTAAAATAGAATTGCTCAATTTTTTACATGTAACTGATATTTGGTTAAAATTTTTAATTAATTTTTTTGAGACAGCATATGTGAGCTGGGCAGGAGGGGCTGAGGGAGAGAGAGAATCTTAAGCAGGTTCAACTTGGGGCTCGATCTCATGGCCTTGACATCATGACCCAAACTAAAATCAAGAGTCAGACACTTAAACAACTGAGCCACCAGTGTACCCCTGATTAAATTTTTAGAATATTTTCTATTAGTTACATTCTGAATTATTTGTGGGTTAAATGGTATATTAAATGATAGGATGGTATTTGCTTTAAAACATTCCAGCCAAGAACATCAGCAGAAATGGTTAATAAGGACATTAAAAAAAGAAACACAAAAACTCTCCTTTGTAAAACAACACATTGGCAAAAGTTTCTCAAAATCAACCTTTTCAGTTTTTCAGAACTTGAGAAATTAACTAAGGGTTTGCAACAATCTAAGGAATGCTTATTTTTTGTTTGTTTGAATATCCTTAAGGGGGAAAGGGAGGAAAGAGGGAGACAGATGACACAGGTTGGCTAAGTGATAGATAATTAGAGTTCATTATGCTATTCTGTTTTTGTGTGTATTTGAAATTTTCTTCATTCCGTTTTTTAGAAAGATTTTATTTATTTAGAGAGAACACATGAGCTAGGGTAGGGGGGAGAAGGACAAAGGGAGAAGGAGAGAAAGAATCCCAAGCAGACTCCACACTGAGCTCAAAGCCTTACCTGGGGCTCAAACTCGCAACCCTGAGATCATGACCTGAGCCAAAATCAAGAGTCGGACACTTTTCTGGGTTTTTGTTTTTAAGATTTTATTTATTTATTTGAGAGGGCGAACACAGGCAGGGGGAGTGGGTGAGGGAGAAGCAGGCTCCCCACTGAGCAGGGAGCTTGATGCATGGCTGGATCCCAGGACCCTGGGATCATGACCTGAGCTGAAGGCAGATGTTTAACAACTGAGCCACCCAGGCACCCTGAAATTCTCTTTAAATAAAGGTTTAGGGGTGCCTAGGTGGCCCAGTTGGTTATGCGTCTGCCTTTAGCTCAAGTCATGATCCCAGGGTCCTGGGATCCACAGGAGGGAGCCTGCTTCTCCCTCTGCCTGCCACTCCTTCTCCTTCAGACGCTCCCCCTTGCTCATGTTCCCATACTCTTGTGTGCTCTCTCTCTCTCTTTCTCAAATAAATAAAAAAACAATCTTTAGGACCCCCTGCGTGGCTCAGTGGGTTAAACCTCTGCCTTCCGCTCTGGTCATGATCTCAGGGTCCTGGGATCAAGCCCCACATCGGGCTCCCTGCTCATTAGGGAGCCTGCTTCCCGTCCCCCGCCTGCCTCTCTACCTACTTGTGATCTCTCTCTCTGTCAAATAAATAAATAAAAATCTTTTTAAAAAAATCTTTAAGGTGCACCTGGGTGGCTCAGTTGGTTAAGCGACTGCCTTCTGCTCAGGTCATGATCCTGGAGTCCCGGGATCGAGTCCCGCATCGGGCTCTGTGGGTAGTCTGCTTCTCCCTCTGACCTTCTCCCCTCTCATGCTCTCTTGCTCTCTCTCTCTCAAATAAATAATCTTAAAAAAAAAAAAAAACTTAAAAAAAAAAAGGTTGAGTAATTGCCTCATTATTTGGGGGATTGATACATGCAAATGGCACCAAATTAAAGATACAAGGAGGAAAAACAGTGAAAAGATGGTCATTTTCACACCATGACACCTCCCTAGACCCAGTCACTCACCGAAGACTGTGTCTTTGCGAAGACACATATATGAAAACATTGTACACAAGATTTCTTTTCCTAAAAAAATAGGATACTATACAAACTTATCTTGCTTCTCCTGTGGCAATATATCTTGACTCTTTTCCTTCTCAGTTCACATACAGATATAGCCTTCACCCTTTTAATAGCCTCTTGGTTTTCTGTTTATTTAATTAATTTACTTAATGAGTGCTCTACTAATAGCACTTAGGTTACTTTTTTTAATTTATTTTTTTAAGTTTATTTATTAAGTAATCTCTAGCCCCAACATGGGGCTCAAACTCATGACCCCGAGATCAGGAGTTGCATGTTCTTCTGACTACACCAGTCAGGCACTTCTGCTAATACAAATAATACTGAAGTCACCATCTCCATATGTTCTTTCTTTTTTTAAGTTTATTTATTAATTTAAGTAATCTCTCCACCCAGCTAAAGTGTCTGAATTAAAAGACCAAAGAAAGTAATGCATACAGTTTCTTTAAATATACAGTTCTAATGCTTTCAGAAAAATTCATGTTAGAATATTGCATACACAACTACAGACTTGGCCTACATAGCATGCCAGGGGTTAAGAACACTGGCCCTCATGTCAATAGGCCTGAATCAGAGTGTTGATTCTACCACCCAGTGAACTGACAGTGGCTTCTATTGCTTCCACTGCTGAAAAGAAAAAAAGAAAGAAAAAGAGAGATAACAGGCCCAAAATGGAGTTGCTTATGCTAAGCCCCACATCAGCAAACCGAGACTTATCTAAACTAACTGCTATTTCAGCCTTTCCCAGGAATGTGACCTTTAACCAGTCCATCAGAATTACCTAATCAGCACTGGTGAGGTCATCTACATAATAGACTAAATTCAGGGACCTCAGTCCTCATTCCAGGGTTTGTCCTTCACTTTGAACATACTCAAATGCCTCTGTTAAAACTTCATCCCATTTTGTGTCCTCAATACTTTTCTATCACTAGGAATCCTATTAACCACAGAAATCTGTGTTCACATTTTTTCTGGAGTTTACATTTTATCTCTTATTTACTGACTGCATAATACTGATTTTTCTGAGTTTCACGTTTTTCCTTGGTAAATGGAATAACATGGCTTAGTCTTCAAAATAAATTACAAATCTGACCACATATCTCCAGTGCTCTGAAAAGGTTCAGAATAAGCTTCTCCAAAAAGTGCCACTTAAGCATGTAGATTACTTTGAGCTGAAGTCAATCAAGCCCCAAAAGACTCAAGAAGAGCTTTTTACCTCCTCCATAACCTGTCTGAAATAATGAAATAGAGGGCATGGTTCAGGAAGAGGACTATCACCAGGGATAACTGCAAAAAATATGGGGTAGGCATGGTAAACTGTGGGGGAAGCTGGCAGGGCCTAGAGAGTGAATTCCTCTGCATCCCACTGTCTCTGCAAAGACATCTTCCCATAAATTGTCTTCCTCCCTGTAGAAGTCCCAGATCCTTACGTTCTTCTTACTTCAGCACAGCATATAAGCCTCAATTGCCTGATGGTGGGCTTAAAATTTTTTAATTGGCTCTATGCCCAGTGTGGGGGTTTGAGCTCATGACCCTGAGATCAAGAGTGCATGCTCTACTGACTGAGCCAGCCAACACCCTGCCCCATGTGGATCTCATATTCTTATGGAGCTTCTGTACATGTGTAATTAAATTTATTTTTCTCATTAATCTGTTTTATGTTAATTTAATTAATAGGCCAGCCAAAGGAATCTGGAAGTATAAAGGAAAAATTTTTCTTCCCCTACAGTTATCATTCTAGTCCAGATATAGGCAGACTGTGCCTGCAGTCTAGTTAAAAATAGTTTTACTTTTTTTTAAAGATTTTATTTATTTATTTGTCAGAGAGAGAGAGCGAGCACAGGCAGACAGAGTGGCAGGCAGAGGCAGAGGGAGAAGCAGGCTCCCCGCCGAGCAAGGAGCCCGATGTGGGACTCGATCCCAGGACGCTGGGATCATGACCTGAGCCGAAGGCAGCCGCTTAACCAACTGAGCCACCCAGGCGTCCCTAGTTTTACATTTTTAAAGGGTTAAAAAAAAGACTAAAAATATGACAGAAGACATATGTAACCCACAAAACCTGAAATATTCTCTTTCTACAAGAAGTTTGTTGGCCCTCGATCTAGTCCAAGCCATGTTTGTGTGAACTTTTGCAATCACCTAACTGTTCTCCCCACTTCCCTTTTTCATCTCAGTTTCCCCTCCCACCTAGCTCCAGTTTTCTACACTGCAGCCAGAATGACCTGTTTAAAACAAAAATCAGGGGCGCCTGAGTGGCTCAGTGGGTTAAAGCCTCTGCGTTGGGCTCAGGTCATGATCTCAGGGTCCTGGGATGGAGCCCCACATCGGGCTCTCTGCTCAGCAGGGAGCCTGTTTCCTCCCCTCTCTCTCTCTGCCTGCCTCTATGCCTACTTGTGATCTGTCAAATAAATAAATAAAATCTTAAAAAAACACAAAAAAAACAGAAACAAAAATCAGATCTTATATCTTTCTTACCTAAAATCTCCAAATAGCTTCCCAACGTGCAGAGTATAAAATCCAGAACCCTGTTTCCATAATCCAGGTCTGCTTACATCTACAATCTCAGCTCCTAATAGTTTTTCCCTGATTTACAAAGCTCCAGCCATTTTGGCTTGTTATCTCTGCACCCATTCCCCTACCCCATTCATGCTTTTGTGCTTAGCATTCTCTCCTGATCTGGAACTCTAATCCCCACCCTCTCATATTTTCCTATCCTTGACAGTTCAAATAGCATCTTCTCAAAAACGCCATCCCCGAGCACTGTATCTAATATCGTACTTGTTCCCAGGCTAATCTACTTAGTTGTTTTTTTCTTGTCTGTCTCTCCCCGCCTAGAATGTAGGCACCAGGAGACCTGGAACCTTCTTATCTTGCTCTCCTTTAACCCCAACCTAATATGGTGGGCCCTCAGTAAAACGTGTTGAATGAATAAATGACCTGATGTTGAGAAGGTTGTAAGAGTATTAGAGTGAATAAGGGCCTTAGAATGTTTTAAAAATTCTCTTAAGCGTGTGAAGTTTCAATAAGATATATAAAACACTTAACATTGCCTAGCCACAAACAACTGGGCTCAAAGGCAGCCTGTCCTGGATCCATCTCTATTTTGAATGCAAATAAACCTGGAGTTACAAGACCTTTGTGTGTACATGAGAAAGATTCAAAGAAAAGAGGAGATTCAGCTGGTTAGTACTCCAGGGTCATCCCAGTTACAAAAATATTGAAATACTTTCCTAAATACGCTCTAACCACTCCCACCTCCCCAGGACCTTACCCCGATCTGATCTGGCAATTAGAGACTTACTGTCTAACTGCACATAAGTCAATGACACCCAAGTTGTTAAATATTTTGAAAACCACCTCTGCTCATGGAGGAGTGCCTGGGTGGCTCAGTCAGTAAGCATCAGACCCTTGATTTCAGCTCAGGTCATGATCTCAGGGTGGTGATATTGAGCCCCACATCCTGGTCAGGGTGGAGTTGCTTGGGATTCTCTCTGCTCTCTTTCTGACCTTCCTCCCTCAAATAAATAAATAAAATCTTAAAACAAAACACCCCTGCTCATTGAAAATTAGAAACTGGCAGAAGCAAGTTTCTGAGGAGGTCTGATTAGAGCCTAGTCAGAATTCCAGTTTTTCTTTTTTTTTTT
>PISX010036740.1:0-11667 GCA_004024625.1 Mellivora capensis | reverse complement strand
GAGCATAACAAATAACATGGAGGACATGGGGAGATGGAGAGGAGAAGGGAGTTGAGGGAAATTGGAAGGGGAGGTGAACCATGAGAGACTATGGACTCTGAAAAACAACCTGAGGGGTTTTGAAGGGGCGGGGGGTGGGAGGTTAGGGGAGCCTGGTGGTGGGTTTTAGGGAGGGCACGTATTGCATGGAGCACTGGGTATGGTGCAAAAACAATGAATACTGTTACACTGAAAAGAAATAAAAGTAAATTAATTAATTAAAAAATAAATAAATAAAGGTTGCCAGTAGATGACTGAAGAAAACGAAGTTGCAAATTCATATTGATGGGAAAACTCAAAACCAATCATTTGTTCTTGGTTCAACAGTTTGTTGGGTGTTTTATTTTATTGTAAGGCATATAAACTTGTGGTAATGAGTTTATATGCTATACAAATAATATAAGATGGATTTATTTTTGCTAATAAAATATTTAGAAATAAGGTATAGATAAATAAAAATATATGTATTTATATTTTTAAAATAAAAATAATATATTTAAATATAAATAAGTTTTTTTTAATTTATTTATTTGTCAGAGAGAAAGGGAGAGAGAGCGAGTGAGCACAGGCAGACAGAGTGGCAGGCAGAGGCAGAGAGAGAAGCAGGCTCCCTGCCGAGCAAGGAGCCCGAAGTGGGACTCGATCCCAGGGCCCTGGGATCATGACCTGAGCCGAAGGCAGCCGCTTAACCAACTGAGCCACCCAGGCGTCCCTATAAATAAGTTTTTTAAAATATTTTTCAAAGAACATGGTGTTCTGCAAATAAGATTAATCTGGATCTCTGCCTAAATAAGTCTGAGATGCATTGTCTTAGAATAATAAGCATTATATTCATCTGAAGAACTTGGTAGAAAAAAAATTCATGGGTAGAGGCTAAGCCTAAAATATATGTACCCTATATGTGAAGTAACTATGCAGTTATTTATGAACCATAACTAAAACTGTTATGATTGTTTGGTATTCAGTATCACATATGCAGATCTAAGATCTTAGTGTTGCTTCCCAATAGAATTTTCTGATTGGAACAACCAATGAAGGTAGTTGGACAAACTATCTGAAACTTGAACTTCCCCAAAATTATTCTTTACCCTTTCTGTGAACGCCTCCAAGAGGACCTTAATGTGACCCTGACTTCAAGGTAAAATAATAGCATATGTTTGCAGCTGAATTACTTTATGTGGATCTTGTGGAGGAAATGAACCAACCTAGTACATTTTTAGACTATGAAGATGCTTTACAATAGGAATCTATACTATATTTATATAGGTGCAAATGTGAAACTGTATCCCTATATATACAAACTTTTTGAATCTTAGCTAGTGAAACATGTCATGTTTTAAATTGTAATTCTTAGCTGCATATTACTCAATATGGGAATTCCCACCCATGGCCTGAGAAAGGATGAAAATTCTCTTTATATATACAGTCCGCATGCACATAAGATGTTTTATTTATATTACCAATTTAATAAAATCCCCCACTGTGCAAATGTTCTCCATATGTGGAGAAAGAGGACTAGAATACATAAAGCCAATTCTTTGTGGTTTTTTCAACTTTTAAAAAACTTTGTGAATGTAATGTTTTCCTGTTTTTTTTTTAATTACTGAATTTTGCCACTTTATTTTGCCACTTTTATTTTTTTCTTAATCAAGATGAAAGCTCAGAAAATAAAACTCAGTTTTCATTATCCTATTTTACCCTATTTCTATCTCATGGGGAGTACTTCAATTTCTCATGCAAAATTGTGCTGTTTTCCCAACAGAAGGTAAGACCAAAGAGAGAATTGACACAGGGTCTGGAAACCAAGGGAGAGAGTCATTTGAGACCAAAGCAGAGAGAAAAATCAGGGCAAAGCTTGTTCAGGAGTAGGTAAAAGGTCAGGTAGTTACCATGGAAGGAGTTAAGATGATTTTGGACAGGAACTGCAGTAGAGAAACAGGAAGTACAGTGAAGGAGTCTTTGTAATAAATGTAGACCATATTCTGGCTTTCCCATTTATTGGCGGTATAACCTTGGAAGAGGTATTCATCTTTCTGAACTTCCACTTCCACTTCCCCTTCCTTATAGGGGAAATTCCTATCTTCCAGAGTTGTGGTGAAAGAATCTGTGTAAAGAGTATTGTACCTCAGGGGAGAGAAGCAAGATAGCATCAGAGTAGGGGGCCTCGTTTCATCTAGCCTTTTGAATTTAGCTGGATATCTATCAAACCATTCTGAATGCAAATTCAGCCTGAGGTATAAAAAAATATATATCTGGAACTCTGTGAGTAGAAGAGTGACTGCTTTTTGCAAAGTAGATGGTGCAGAGACGTGAATCTGTGGGGAAATACTGAAAGATAAATGAAGAGGGGAGAAAGCCTTCATAAGCCAGCTACCAGAAAGTGATATAGCCCTGGAGTGCAAAATTGGAACCCTTAGAAATATGCTCCAGTAAGAAGCATTCATTTCTGAAAAGGGTTCAGGGGATGAAAAAAGCAGAATTCTAGGTGGGTCATTGTGGTCTCAGGGTCCAAGGAGACACAGAATGAATGGCAGAGGAGGAGGGTACCTGAACCAGCAGAATGCCCAAATAGTGGATTGGGGAAAGTGGTTAGGGTCAGCAAACCCAAGGGGTGATTCTCAGCTCTGGTTGCCATAATTCCTGAGCCTGGCCAGTTGGGTTACTACTCTCTGCCAGAGCACCCTGAAAAAGACTGGAATGCATGGATTGTTTACCATTCCCCAGGAGGGGCAAAATGGCAAAAATCCATGACCAGGTAACAGCTCTCAGGGTGGCAGTGGCTCCAGAAAGGACAATAGGGTGACACCCAGCTGTGGCCCAGGAGCAGTGGAGCAGGTATACCCACAACCTTTCTCAGTCCCAAGGCATACAAAGGACAGTGATGCATGAAGTTTCCATGGACTCCCCCCAGGAGGATTGTATGTGGGCACATAGTGCAAGAGTCTGTGGAATTTGGCATACACAAGGGTGAACCCATAAAGTTTATTGAAGAGGGGAAAACCTTGATCTTTTGGCTCTGGGTCAGAGATCAGGGCATAGCCATTTTTATTCTGATCCTCTAAAGAGGCACAGAAAGCCTTTAGGGAACAAAAGCCACACAGAGAACCAGCTTACACTGAACCCAGCCCTGTGGCAAGGGGCAGTGCAACTTTGCCCAGGCAAAGACATCTTGAGAAACAGCACAGCAGGCCCCTCCCCAGAAGACAATCTGGAAGAACAGGTGCAAACTAGGTTACAAACAGGTTACTAGGTTACAAGGCCATAAAAGTCCAGCACCAGCAGGAAAATAGTATATTGAGATTGAGGGTTTTCTCATGATTTCGTTATCTTTCAGTCTAAAATTTTTCCATTTTTTTTTAAATTTTATTTATTTATTTGACAGAGAGAGATCACAAGTAGGTAGAGATGCAGGCAGAGAGAGGGAGAGAGAGAGGAGGAAGCAGGCTCCCCACCGACCAGAGAGCCCGATGCGGGACTCGATCCCAGGACCCTGAGATCATGACCTGAGCCGAAGGCAGACGCTTAACCCACTGAGCCACCCAGGCGCCCCTCCATTTCTTTTTTTTTTTTTTTTTTTTAATCTATTTCCCATTTCAATTAACTTCTTATTTTACCGACTTATGTTTTTAAGTTGCTTTTTAACCTTTATTTTGTATATCTACATTGAATAGATACATGCTTCATTTTAGTCCTTTTTCACTCTATTCAATTTTATTTTTGTATATGCATAAGTTTTGCTTTCTTTGTGACTTTGGAAGGTAGTGTCTTCTAACACAGAGACTGGAATTCACTTAGGAACAAGTGGATCACCCTGCCCCCCAACTTTGTTTTGTTTTTTTTTTCTCTTCTTTTTTTTTTTGTTTGTTCTGTTTTGCTTTTTGTTTGTTTTTCTGTTTGGATTTCCAACCACTTCAGATTTGTTTAGGGGGTATAATGCTTGGGTCAATGTTATTTTGGGTTCTGCTCACTTGCTTACCTATTCTTCTCTGGGCAAAATGACTAGAATGAGGAATTTAACCCAAAAGAAACCAGAGATAATTTTCTCTGTCACAAGCTAATTGATATGGCTGTAAGTAAGATGTCTGAGATGACATTCAGGATAGGAATTATGAAGTTAATATCTGGACTTGAAAAAGAGCATAAAAGACAGTAAAGGATCTCTAAGTGCAGAAATGAGATCTAATCAGGACAAACTTAAAAACGTCATAACTGAGATGCAATCTAAATTGGATGCTCTAATACCTAGGGTGAAAATGGAAGAATAGAGTATAAATGATCTAGAAGACAGGCTGGTGGAAAGGAAGGAAGTAGAGGAAAAGAGAGAAAGACTACTTAGAACCCATGAAGAAAGGCTTCAAGAATTTAATGATGCTTTGAAATGAACAAATGCCAGAATTATTGGGGTGTTTGAGGGGGAGAAGAAGGGAGGGCAGAAAGTATATTTGAGCAAATCATAGCTGAGAACTACTCTCCTCTGGAGAAGGAAACAAGCATTCATGTACAAGAGGCAGAGAACATCAGACCCAAAATCAATAAAAACAGATAAATACATCAACATATAGTAGTAAAACTTGAACATTTTAGAGGAAAAGAGGCTATCCTGAGAGCAGCTCAAGATACGAGATTCCTTATGTACAGAGGGAGGAACATGAGATTTAATATCAGACATATACATAAAAACCTGAAAGGCCAAAAAGGGTTGGCATGATATATCCAGGATGTTAATAGGAAGAACATGCAGCCAAGAATTCTTTATCCAGCAAGGCTGTCATTAAGAATGCAAGGAGAGGGGCAGCTGGGTGGCTCAGTCATTAAGTGTCTGCCTTCAGCTCAGCTCACAATCCAGGGTCCTGGGATCAAGCCCCACACTGGACTCCCTACTCAGTGGGAAGTCTGCTTCTCCTTCTCCCTCACTCTGCCTGCCACTCCCCCTGCTTGTGTGATTTCTATCTCTGTCAAATAAATAAATAAAATCTTTTTAAAAATTTTAAAAAAAATGCAAGGAGAGATAAAGAGCTTCCAGGACAGACAAAAACTGAAAGAATATGTGAATATTAAGCCAGCCCTACAAGAAATATAAAGGGGGATCCTGTAAGCAAAGAGAGAACCCAAAAATAACATATACCAAAAAGAAACATAGGCAATCTACAGAAACAAGGACTTTACAGGCAATACAATGGCACTAAATTCATATCTCTCAATAGTTACACTGAATGTAAATGGGTTAAATGCACCAATCAAAAGACATAGGGTATCAGATTGGATTTTTTAAAAAATCAATATGCTGTCTGTGAGAGACTCATTTTAAATGGAAAGACACCTCCAAATTGAATGTGATGGGGTAGAAAATCATTTATTATGCGAATGAACATCAAGAGAAAGCTGGGGTGGCAATCCTTATATCAGTCAAATTAGATTTTAAATCAAATACTAATAAGAGATGAGGAAGGACATTATATCATACTTAAAGGTATGATATAAGGTATGATATAAAGGTATGCTGGTTCTATCCAGCAAAAAGATCTAACAATTGTAAATATTTATGCCCCTAACCTGGGAGCAGCCAATTATATAAACCAATAAATACCAAAATTAAAGAAACACATTAATAATAATACAATAATAGTAGGTGACTTTAACATCCTACTCACAGCAATGGACAGATCATCTAAGCAGAAGATCAACAAGGAAAGGAGGGCTTTGAATGACATGCTGGACCAGATGAACTTCACAAATATGTTCAGAGCTCTCCATCCTAAAGCAACAGAATACACATTCTTCTCAAGGGCACGTGGAACTTTCTCCAGAATAAATCATATCCTAGGTCACAAATTAGGTCTCAGTCTATACCAGAAGATTGAGATTATTCCCTGCATACATTCAGACCACAATGCTTTGAAACTTGAACTTAATCACAAGAGAAAATTTGGAAGGAACTCCAACAGTTGGAGCTTAAAGAACATCCTACTAAAGAATGAATGGGTCAACCAGAAAATTAAAGAAGAATTTTTAAAAATTCATGGAAACTAAAGAGGTTCAAAATCTCTGGGATACAGCAAAGGCTATTCCAAGAAGGAAGTACATTGCAATACAAGACTCTCTCAAAAAATTAGAAAAATCCCCAATACAGAAGCTAATCTTATACCTAAAAACCTACAGAAAGAAGAGCAAATAAAGCCTAAACCAAGCATGAGGAGAGAAATAATAAAGATTAGCACATAAATCAACAAAATAGAAACCAAAAGAACAGTAGAATCGATCAACAAAACTAGAAGCTAGTTCTCTCAAAGAATTAATAAGATCAATAAACCTCTGGCCAGACTTACCCAAAAGAGAAGAGAAAGGACCCAGATTAATAAAATCATGAATGAAAGGGGAGAAGACACAACCAACCCTGAAGAAATACAAATAATTATAAGTACAGATTATGAACAAATATACGCCAACAAATTAGACAATCTGGAAGAAATGGATGTGTTCCTGGAAACTACCAAAACTGAAACAGGAGGAAATAGAAAATCTGAACAGATGCATAAACAACAAGGAAATTGAAGCAGTAATCAAAAACCTCCCCCCAAAAATGAGTCCAAACACAAGTGGCTCCCCATGGGAAATCTACCAAATATTTAAAGAAAAATCTACATATTCTACTGCAACTCTTTCAAAAAAAGAAATGGAAGGAAAACTTCCAAACTTGTTCTATGAGGCCAGCATTACCTTGATCACCAAACCAAAAACTCCATCGAAAAGGAGAATTACAAACCAGTATCTCTGATGAACATGGGTGTAAAAACTCTCACCAAGCTACTAGCCAATAGGACCCAACAGTACATTAAAAGAATTATTCACCACAACCAAGTGGGATTTATTCCTGGGATGCAAGCATGGTTCAACATCTGCAAATCAATCAATGTGATAGATTACATTAATAAAAGAAAAGACAAGAACCATATGATCCTTTCAACTGATGCAGGAAAAGCATTTGACAAAATACTGCATCCTTTATTGATTAAAACTCTTCACAGTGTAGGGATAGAGGGAACATACTTCAATAGGATAAAAGCCATCTATGAAAAGCCCACAGCAAATATCATTCTCAGTGGGGAAAAGCCGAGAGCTTTTCCCTTAAGGTCAGGAACACAACAGGGTTGTGCACTGTCACTATTATTGTTCAATATAGTACTAGAAGTCCTATCCTCAGCAATCAGAGAACAAAAAGAAGTAAAAGGCATCCAAATTGGCAAAGAAGTCAAACTCCCTCTCTTCACAAATTACATGATACTTTATGTGGAGAACCCAAAAGACCCCACTTCAAAATTGCTAGAATCATATAACAATTCAGTAACATGGCAGGATACAAAATCAATGCACAGAAATCACTTTTCTATACACTTACAATGTGACCAAAGAAAAAGAAATCAAGGAATCAGTCCCATTTACAATTGTACCAAAAGCCATAAAATACCTAAGAAAAAACCTAACCAAAGAGGTAAAGGATCTGTACTCTAGAAACTACAGAACATTCATGAAAGTAATTGAGGAAGACACAAAGAGATGGAAAAACATTCCATGCTCATGAACTGGAAGAACAAACATTGCTAAAATGTCTATGCTTCCCAGAGATGTCTACACTTTCAATGCAATCCCTATCAAAATACCATCAACATTTTTCACAGAGCTGGAACAAACAATCCTAAAACTTGTATGGAACCAGAAAAGACCCCAAATAGCCAGGGAAATGTTGAAAAAGAAAACCAAAGTTGGGGGCATCACAATGCTTGACTTCAAGCTATATTACAAAGCTGTGATCATCAAGACAGCATGGTACTGGCACAAAAACAGACACATAGAACAATGGAACACAATAGAGAGCCCAGAAATCAACACTTGACTCTATGGTCAACTAATCTTTGACAAAGAAGGAAAGAATATCCAACTGAAAAAAGACAGCCTCTTCAATAATGGGTGCTGGGAAAATTGAACAGCCACAGGCAGAGGAATGACAATGGACCATCCTCTTACACTATACACAAAGATAAACTCAAAATAGATGAGAGACCTCAATGTGGGATAGGAATCTATCAAAATCCTAGGAGAACATAGGCAGTAACTTCTTTGACCTCTGCCACAGCAACTTCTTTCATGACACGTTTCCAAAAAGCAAGGGAAACAAAAGCAAAAATGAACTTTTGGTACTTCATCAAGATAAAAAGCTTCTGCACAGCAAAGGAAATAGTCAACAAAACAAAGAGGCAATCCACAGAATGGTAGGAGATATTTACAAATGACATTGCAAATAAAGGGCTGGTATCCAAGATCTATAAAGAACTTGCCAAACTCAACACCCAAAAAAACAAATAATCCAGTCAAAAAAATGGACAGAAGACATCAACAGATGCTTGTACAAAGAAGACATCCAAATGGCCAACAGACACATGAAAAAATGTTCCGTGTCACTTTTCATCAGGGAAATTGAAATCAAAACCACAATGAGATACCACCTCACACCAGTTAGAATGGCTAAAATTAACAAGGCAGGAAACAACAAATGTTGGCGAGGTATGGAGAAAGGGGAACTTTCTTACACTGTTGGTGGCAATGCAAACCGGTACAGCCACTCTGGAAAACAGTATGGAGTTTCCCCAAGAAATTAAAAATAGAGCTACCCTATGGCCCAGCAATTGCACTACAGAGTATTTACCCCAAACATACAGATGTAGTGAAAAGAAGGGGCACCTGCGCCCCAATGTTCACAGCAGCAATGTCCAAATAGCCAAACTGTGGAAGAAGCCGAGATGTCTTTCACTGGATGAGTGAATAAAGAAGATGTGGTTCATATATACAATGAAATTATACTCAACCATTAGAAGGGATGAATATCTACCATTTACATCAGCCTGGATGGAATTGGAGGAGATTATGCTAAGGGAAATAAGTCAACCAGAGAAGGACAATTATGTGATTTCACTCACATGTGGAACATAAGAAATAGTGAAGAGGATCATAGCGGAAGGGAGGAAAAGCTGAATGGGAAGAAATCAGAGAGAGACAAACCATGACAGACTCTTTACTCTGGGAAACAAACTGAGGGTTGCAGAAGGGGAGATGGGTGGGGTATGGGGTAACTTGGCAAAGGGCATTAGGAGGGAATGTGATATGATGAGCACTGGGTGTTATATGTAATTAATGAATCATTGAACGCTACATCAAAAACTAATGATGTACTATATGTTGGCTAATTGAATTTAAATTAAAAAAAAAAAGACTATTGTACCTCATGAAGAGCAGGTGTTTGTTTTTCTCTTTCAGCTCTTGCTTGACCCTATCCTTCCAAGCTAGAGACACCCATGATGATGATACTTTTGATGTTTAAAGTCTACTGATGACAAAATGAAATTTCTCTCTAGCTTTTTTACTATGGAAAAATCTAATGACTTAAAGAAGAAATAGACATAATGTACAAAAAACCTCCAAGTACCCATTACCCAGCTTCAACAGTTACAAATCATGACCTGTCTTTTTCATCTACTTCTCCATCCATTCCCTATACTCTGTATTATTTTGAAGCAAATCCACACATCATCAAATTTTATCTAAAAATGCTTCAGTATGTATGTCTAAACAATAAGGATTATCCTTAAAGAATACAATCATGATATCAAACACACCTTAAACATTTAATAATTATTCCCTAGTATTATTAAATATCAGGTTGATTTTGTTGTTGTTGTTTTTGCTGCTCTTACCTATTGTCAGGTAAGTTATATAAACCACATGAATACACCAAATGGTATTACCACTGATAATGTAATTTTTCCAAACTGACAAACAACTCTCAGAAAAGTCCTGTACAAACCAACATACACCCCTCTCTCAGTGTGAACAATAAGTAGTTACTTCCTGGAAATTTTGGTATATATTTAAAGTGTGCAAAATATTTTATATTTATATGTAATATGGAATTGGGCATTACACTCAGATAATTATAAACTATTTTTCAATGTATGAATGTCTGGAAAATTATGTAGTAAATTATTTGCCACATTTCAGATAGCCTAGCATTTCTGGCTCCTGTCTGCTAAATGCCAGGAACAGCCCCACCAAATCGTCGTGACTACTGCGACTTTCCCTTCACATTTACGAAATGCCTTCAATGGTTCAATCCATCCCCTACTGAGAACCACTGACTTAGTTTGAGTAGCTGAAAAAAAGGAAATTGATTTTAGTTGAATATATGCTATAATTTTAGGAAAAGAAACAAAGAAAAATCCTACATGGGAGATGACTGTTAGAATATTCACCAATTTAAAGCTTTTCAAAGTTTTTCTCAGTTGATGGAATTTTGTTTTTCCATACTATCTTGGAAAATGTGAATAAGCTGATAAAACAAATGAGGTCATAATGACTTCATGGATATACATAATTCAAGTACAGAAAATTCCAACAGCTAGTATACCATCCAGATAGGTAAGGAAACTGGAATAGTGGCAAGAAATAATAAATCCATTTTTACTTATTTTCTAAGCATAATTATAAATTTGTAAATCTCTGTGCTATGTTTACATAATTGGCCCACAATCCTAAAAGGATTTTTGCTTCCTTTTTAAAATAGGGAGAATATAGCCAAATGTTTGCCTTCCTCTAGCTTACTTCTTTCATTATGTAGTATACTTCTTGTCCTTTTTTTACTCATTTTTTTAAATTTATTTTTTTATTTAATTTCTTTTCAGCGTAACAGAATTCATAGTTTTACACCACACCCAGTGCTCCATGCAATGTGTGCCCTCCATAATACCCACCACCTGGCTCCCCCAACCTCCCAACCCCTCCCCTTCAGAACCCTCAGGTTGTTTTTCAGAGTCCATAGTCTCTCATGGTTCATCTCCCCCACAATTTCCCTCAACTCCCTTCTCCTCTCCATCTCCCCATGTCTTCTGTGTTATTTGTTATGCTCCGCAAATAAGTGAAACCATATGATAATCGACTCTCTCTGCTTGACTTATTTCACTCAGCATAATCTCTTCCAGTCCCGTCCACGTTGCTACAAAAGTTGGGTATTCATCCTTTCTGATGGAGGCATAATACTCCATAGTGTATATGGACCACATCTTCCTTATCCATTCGTCTGTTGAAGGGCATCTTGGTTCTTTCCACAGTTTGGTGACCGTGGCCATTGCTGCTATAAACATTGGGGTACAGATGGCCCTTCTTTTCACCACATCTGTATCTTTGGAGTAAATACCTAGTAGCACAATTGCAGGGTCATAGAGAAGCTCTATTTTTAACTTCTTGAGGGATCTCCACACTGTTCTCCAGAGTGGCTGCACCAACTTGCATTCCCACCAACAGTGTAAGAGGGTTCCCCTTTCTCCACATCCTCTCCAACACACGTTGTTTCCTGTCTTGCTAATTTGGGCCATTCTAACTTATGTGAGGTGGTATCTCAATGTGGTTTTAATTTGAATCTCCCTGATGGCTAGTGATGATGAACATTTTTTCATGTGTCTGATAGCCATTTGTATGTCTTCATTGGAGAAGTGTCTGTTCATATCTTCTGCCCATTTTTTGATATGATTATCTGTTTTGTGTGTGTTGAGTTTGAGAAGTTCTTTATAGATCTTGGATATC
>PISX010036739.1:0-11668 GCA_004024625.1 Mellivora capensis | reverse complement strand
GCCAAACATTTGGAGACCGGGCTCAGAAATTGTTCTCCGATTATGAGTGTTGGGGAAATATTATCAGTGGTAGTAATAACAATATCAGATGCAATACAGCTCATAATATAAGGCGTTTTGTAATGCTCCGGATGGCGTTTCACATTATTATTGTTGTTAATATTATATATTTATACTATTTTACAGTTATCGATTTTTTCCCCTTATGTTTAACATAGGTTACATACCTTTGGCATAAGAGCAGTGTGTATGGATCTAAACTTCTGATTGTTGGTGCCTTGAGAGACAGAAAAATTCTTCATTTTTACGCTCTTCTAATTTTTTTTTAAAGATTTTATTTATTTATTTGTCAGAGAGAGAGGGAGAGAGAGCGAGCACAGGCAGACAGAGAGGCAGGCAGAGGCAGAGGGAGAAGCAGGCTCCCTGCTGAGCAAGGAGCCTGATGTGGGACTCGATCCCAGGACGCCGGGATCATGACCTGAGCAGAAGGCAGCCGCTTAACCAACTGAGCCACCCAGGCGTCCCTAATTCACTAATTTCTATTAAAAAAACCTGATTTGTAGGTATGTTTGTTCTTTGACCTCAAAACCCACTTATGCTATGGCTAGGGGTGCAGCCTGGACTGCCTCCAGCTTTAAAAGATCATAGTCTGAGGAAATTGGCCAAATCTTACCCATCCACCCCTGCTTTAGGCATAGAAGTCTGGGGACAAATGATTTAGCCACTATCTAGAGCCTTCTTGTGTGGCACAGAGCACTCCTGGAAGGAGAAGAAACTCCTGGCCATTGTTAGTGACCCTACATCACTCCATCAGGGGACGCTCAAAAGTGAAGTGGCGGGGACAAATGCTAGGGATGCTGGCAGATATGTGGGGTGTATCTAAAATGTCAGTTAGACCTACTTACAAGTGTCAGGGTCTCGGGGCTGAGCAGAAGCAGGCTGGGAAAGGGCCAGTTCTAAATAGTGGGTGACATAGGAGTACTGAGAGCTGAAGGAGAAGATGGAGTGCCCCTCTTCAGCCCTCTCGTGCACTCAGAAAGGACAAAATCAGTGCCACGGACATCTTGGGGGGGTCCATGGAGAGCAGACAGCCCGGGAGGATTCAAGAGTGCCAGGAAGAGCCTGACGCCCCCCCCACCCCCCCACCCCTGCAGGCTGAGGATTCCTAGAAGCTTCCAGTATGGCTCCGGAGAGTAGTGACTTGGCTTGTGCTCAGTCACTGATACCTTGTGCCCCAGCAGGTTTGATGGAGCCATGGGAAAGAGCAAAGGGTGCTTCCTCGGATCCCATTCTGGATCCAAGGCAGACTTTGTCATCTTTGCGACTCACCTAAATGTGGTCCAGATATCTAAGCACAAGAGTGAAGCAGTTTAGGGATCAGCACATAAAATCCAGCCCCTGGGAGGGACTTCATCCAATGCTTGGCAGCGGTACATTGATCACCCCACTCATTAGCCTCAACGCCGACAGGACGCTGTTCTAGGGACTATGGGAGCTATAGAAAAAGCAGAGCTCATGAGGTTCTTCTGACGATGAAGACCTGCAGTACTGGGGAGCAGTGCCGGAGAGTCTAGAATCAGGAGCCCACACCAGGCAATGAGCTATAAATGCAGCAGAAACCAGAGAAGACAGAGGGCTGTGGATGCCAGTGTTCCAGGTCACTATTCCAGAAGGACTTGTCCCGTGGTCATGCACTGCGGAGGGAGAAGCCTGGAGTATCTAGGGCAAAGCCAGAGAGAAGCCCACCATGGCATGAATGAGGAGAACGTGGCCAGCTTCAGCGCGGCAGAAGTGGGGACCGAGCAGGCAGAGCACTGATGGACCAGCACGGGAGGGCCTTGACCGCGAAACCAAAGGCATTGAGATCAATGGCATCGAACACACACAGCGGACAACTCTTCCATCTGCAAGGAAGGGATGCACTGAGCACAAGGCATTGGGGAATTCCTTTGGCTGGCAGGCTGCCGGGGTCCCCTGGATGCTGCGGGGTCCCCTGGATGCTGCCAGGGTCCCCTGGATACTGCGGGGTCCCGTGGATGCTGCGGGGTCCCCTGGATGCTGCGGGGGAGGGGCTGGAGGTGGACAAAACAGCTGCGGGGTTGTTGCAGTCGTTAAAGCACAAGATACAGGGTTTTCCACCAGAGTGCTGCAGTAAGGACAACTGAAGAGGCAAGAGAAATTTCAAAGGGAGGACTGATAGCGCTTGCTGAGCATTGAAAGATGGGGAATTAAAGAGGGACGAGAAGCAGCCAAATCAATGCCAAGACGTGTGGAATAAAGCGATGCTGTTCACCAGGTAATGGACTTTGGGCCAGAAACCCCATTGTCAGGGAAGTCTGCACACATGCTTTTGCTCTTCGAACACGCAGATGAAATACGCGAGTGCCCGGAAGTCTGTCATAACACTCGGAATGGAAACAGAGCCCGATGTCTAAATCTGGAGTTACGGATTGAGGAGGAACACGGGTGGTGGTTGAAGCCGTTGACGTGATGGGCAGTTTCTTGGAATAAACCTACCAGGAAAGCTTGGTGGGAACTAGACATAGTCTATTCTGCCTGCTTCTGAGGGCCACGGAGAGTGCAATAGGTAGTTGGGGTTTTTTGTTTTTGTTTTTTTGTTTTTTGTTTCCAGGAAGGAGCAGAGTTCTTGGGTGCCCAGCCAGGATTTGGGGAAGAATCCAAGAGGGGAGCCCCAAGGGAGGCAAGGGGTCTCAGTGGAAAAGCAGGGATCTGAGGAGGATCTTCCTCCCTCCTTGTATTTGGAAGTTTCACCCATTTTAGTTTGTTCTTAAAACCACAGTAATTGCCTCAGACGAGTCTCCAGGAGAAGGAAAGCGGGCCACAGGCTACTTGCTATTGCAGAAGGTACTTCAGGAAACAGAGTGTAACCTCTCCCTGCTTCTTGGCATCAACGACCAGCACAGGCAGGTCTTTCCAGGTAAGACCCGCTGGTTCTAAGCCACCGAAGTCCTGGGAACCCAAAGGCTACAGCCAAGGCATTGCTCATAAATTTCCTTGACATTTAATAAGCACCCACTGAAAATTCTGCCACTTTTTGCCCCTGGGGGCCTTTCCTCTACTCCTCATAGGCCCTCATTTACTCACGACTAGTAACTAATGTTCCTGTTACCCCCAGAAGAGGTAGTCAAAGTATACAGTCTGTCTCCTCCTCCAACAGGTCCCCCTGACCTTTACCCCGGGGCCCAAGGTGATTTCCAGTGGGTTGGCTGCTGGTCCTCTACAGTTTTGAAATACATCTACCGCCCAGAGGCAGGAAGGATGGGCATGGAATCTTGGGGCAAGATGTGTTTCTGGGTCTAATCTAGTCCCGTCTCCCACCTAGAGCAGCAGTCGGCGATCTAGCCTGCCTTTGAATGCTTCCAGGAACAGAGAGCTTACCTCCCCACAAAGCAGCCTGGCTCTGAGTTGGATAGCTCCAGTTGTAGAGCTATCATAACTCAAACCTCTGCCTACTCTGATCTTTCCCTCAATGGTTCTATATAACTTCATGAAGGACGACAACATCTTCTCCTTTCCTTTGCCATAAAAGTATCATGCTTGACCCCTGCCTGTGTCTCTCCAGCACTGAATGGCTGTTTCCAAGTCTCTAAGGTAAGAGATCAGAACTCGCCACCTTCCACGGGCAGGATGCTTGGACAAAAATACTCTTCTCATAATGGGGTCCTCGGAACCAAGAAGATCACTATAGATGTATTCTTACTAGCACGGAGGATAGTGTGTCTGTGTATCTCCTCCTCTGACCCGGGGGACCACAGAGTCAGACAGACTGAGTTTAAAACCTTGTTTTGCCATGAATTCCAAGATTCTGGGCAGGATAACTGTCCTCTCTGAGGTTGTTTTTCCGCATGCAAAATCTACTTCATGGGACAATTATGAGGCTTAAATGAGTTAACAGAAGTAAAGTGTTTAACACAGTAAGTATTCAAAACTGGGTATTATTTTTACTATTATTTTACATCATTAACAGCGCTTGGCTTTTCACTCGGCTCTATATCACTCATATTAAACATGTAGTAAATTAAATACCTACACATTTTCACACAAACGAATAGCAAGTCAGGTCTCTTCCTTTCTGTGTTGCTTTATTTTTGTTTTAACCTAAACACTAGATTCTAGATTTATCCCTCTAACATTTCATCTTGCAGATTTCAAATTAGCATTCAAAGCTGTTGGATAGTTCTGAATTCTGATTGTTTTATACGGTGTTAGTTATGCTCTCCAACTGTTACCTACAAGCTTGATAAGCATCCCTAGGCTTGCTTGCACCTGACTCATGAATTTAAAAAACAATCAAATGAACAAGAGTTTGAATTGGACAAGGACTAGAATAAAGCTACTGACTTCCTTCCTGGCTGACAGAGTCACTAACCCACTTTCTTTGGGTCTGAAGACAAGTTCCGTACTCATTTTACACAGCTTTCCCCTAGGAGATCATCAAATATTTTTGCCAAAATAAAAACTCACTACATCTGCAATTCCTCTTGAAATCACTAAATGTATAACTCTAGTAAATGAGATGAGGTCCCCATTCTTTTTTCTTACTGATCATCTGTGTTTCCTCATGATCACCAAATTCAGGTTGTAAATGCCCAGGACCCACGTGCTTTGGTCTCTACAAGCATTTGGCAGGGATCAAGCTCACACTCCTGTTCTGTCATCTCAGTGCTCTCTCCTCTTGCCCGAGGTGGAAATTAGAGCTTTCACCAGTCCTTGGCCACATACCCTATTTGGTTTTGCTCTTCTTGAGGCTTGAGAACAGCTCGGTGATTGTTATGTGCAATTGCCTGCAACCCGGAGATGCGTTAGCGTTGCTTCCTGAAAGCCCTTGCCCCTTCCCAAACTCTTTCCTTCCTCTCTCCCTGGCCCTCCCCCGTTCACCCAACTCAGAAATCAGGGAGGCACCAGCTGCTATAGGGTGTGTAGTTGCACAACCCCCAAAAACACCCAGTAGCATTTCCCAAATGCAGAATCCACTGGAACTTTTCTAAGATAGATTCCCTGGCCTACTATTCACTGGTCATCCTGTTCAGGCAGTTTTTAGGCTGCCAGCAAGCACCTTCTGATATCTGGTTCCCCGAAATCATGAGAATACACAACCATCTGTCTGCCTCTCCCTGGACACTGGAAAAGCATGGTCCCACCCACCCATCCTTGAACATGAACCACAGGCTTCCAGGCTCTTCAGCCAAGCATCCAACACCACATGCAACAGATTCTCTTCCCAACTTGCCTTCCCTCTAATCTCTCTCACCCAAATCCAACCTCCCATTGACACGCTTGTTCATGTGCTGCAGGCTCAGAGGAGGGCCATGAACCGGTGTCCCAGACAGCACACTGCTCTCAAAGTGAACAGCTCTACCATGTCTGGACGGGCTAGAAATCCATCTTCAAAGGTTCCTGTTATTTCTCCTTCAGTCTTTGCATCAGCTTGAAAGGAAGGCCTGGGAGGACAGGGACCACTGGCCTCTACAGCACCATGTGCCCTGCCCAAGGGGAAGAGGGGCAGGACTCTGATGAATGCAGTCGGGAAGCTGCTGTAGGTTTCCTGTCACTCCCTGGGCAGGAGGTCCTCAGAGCTGCAGCTGCTAGCCACACCTCACCGCGAGGGGCATGTGTGTGGGCAGTCCAGGTAGAGTCTGTAATCCACATGCCCACATGTGGATTAGACATAATTGACCTTTCCGCCTCCTCCAGTGGGACCAGCGGAGGGGGAACCAACAAACCACCAGCCAGAACACCTAGGGTTAGTCCTCACTCGGTTCTCACCTGCTGTGGATTACCCGGCACCTTGAGCTTCTGCCACATGGGGAGAGCATGGGCTCCATAGCCAGATTAGCGTGCCATCAACCTCTGCCACCTAGGAGCTGTGTGACCAGGGTAAGTCACTTAACCATCCTGCGTTAGTGCCTGCCTCCCAAGGCATTGTCAGTGTTGGATGAGTCGAAGGGAGCTTCCAGAATAAAGTTCCCAACTCAGGGCACAAAATAGGCTTTTCTGTGGCTAAATATTCCTACTCCTTCCCCATCCTGGGGCAGACATGTCCTCCATCTGAGCTGGGAGTTTTCTCCTCTGTTCCAAGTGTGTCGAGCTTGACCCCAGCTCTACAGCCTTTCAGCTGTGATTCTCCAACAGTAAGAGCCTGGATCAGAGTGAGGGATATGCACAGCAGAAAAAGCGCGAATGCAGTTCAAGGCACGAAACTGTGAGTTTAGGGAAGCAGGTGGCAAGGAGGAGCCAGGGTTAGGGGACAAGATTAAAAGAACAGTCATGAACAGGGGAAAGGACACTTACAAAAGGTGAGATGAATGGAAGAGAAGACGGCCTTCTAAAGCAGCCAAAGGAGCGAACTCTGGCTCTGCCAGGGTCAGCAACCACACAGCTCATCACAGGGGGTGCGGTGCGCTCAGCCCCCCTTGCTGGCCGCAGCAGGCACCATTACTGCAGACAGCGTACTGGTTTCTCTGTGCACCCTAACAACTAGGGAGGCCTCCTTCTGTTGGCCTCAGAGGTGACAGAGTTCCCCCAAAGGGGCTCCTGCTGTTGCAGAAGCATACCTCTGTGCACGTGGGTGCCCCATGGTGGGCTGGCCTAGCCCACCCCTCCAGAGCAGGAGGATGGCCAGATTTCAGGTTGATGGCCCAATGGGCACCAAGCTGCACTTGGACTCCATGCCTGGGGACCCTCTATATACCCTGCCTGAAGAGTGACAAGGCTTAGCTTGCTTGTCTTTTAAAAAGGGGAGCTCCTTCTTAGGGCACCCCATTCTCACCCTAGGGCATCTCTAGGCTCCAAAATGGCATTCCTCCTCTTGAACCCGATGTGGCATCCTCCACAATCAGGTGGACACAGCCATCTCTAAATGTGTCATCAAAAGAGCTCACAGGATGCCAAATTGGAACTGGACTTCACAGTGGCTCTTAGTATGGCCAGGAGTCAGCCCAGAGCAGGGGATGGGTGGGAGTGGTGTTAGAACCCCGAGGCAGAGGTGGGGAAGCAGGGGGGTAGAGACGGGGAAGCAGAGGGGTAGAGAAAGGCCTTCAGATAATTCTGATGTTCAGTAGGGGGTGAGGGGTGGGGAACCCTCCCTTGAGAATCACAGATAAATCCAAGTCTGTGTTTTTCAGCTGAGGAAGCTAAGGCCTTGGCTGGAAGGGCAAATGCACATGTTAAAATAGGTAAACGCATCTGTAGATTTTGCAGTGAGGCTCAGAGTCAGGACATAGGAAAAGATTGAGAAGACAGCCCTGGGAAACCAGTTACAACTGGTTAAAATGGAGGACAGAGTGGCCAGGACAGGGAAAGAAGGAAAGTAAATGGGATTCTGAGTGTTGTAGGAACTTTGCTGGTAACCTTAGATGGGGGCCACTCTCCCAGTCCCGTGCTGTTTGTGCTGCTGCTTGGTCCCCTGTGGGAGAGTCTCAGCTCCTCAGAGCCTCCAGGGAGCCCCCACCTCCCTCCCAGTAACGAGTGCCTGGGAAGAGCAGCCAGCCGCCAGGGGCTCCGTCCTCTACAGACCCATGGCTGTTTCTTGGTCTTGGGTTGAAAGCCTCCCAGAGAACAAAGCCGATTTTCTAGAGTGGCCTTTGTACCACCCCAGCTGGCACTGGCTCCTCTGAGGCGGGGCTGCTGGGTGACGGTCCCAGCCTCCCCCTCCTGCCTTGGTGAACCCTTGGAGAAGGGCAGAGTGGTCTGGGAGAAATTTTACCCTTGAGCCCGTGTTTGCTCCAGGAGCTGCCCACGGAAGGCAGGCTGAGGGTGTGTGTGTGTGTGTGTGTCCACGAGGTCTGTCTTCCAAGCTCACTGGTGAGCGAACAGGAAGAAAGGGGCTGGCATTGCACTGGGCAGGGAGGAGTTTAGGTGAGACGCAGCTTCCAGAAGGACCCTGTGACAGAGCACAGAGCAAAGGGCTGGCATGGATTTCTGGGGGCATCTGGGGAATTCAAAGGGAGTTATTTAGAATGAGAACATGGCCTGGGGAGATAAGTTTTCTGGAAGTGGGGAGGTGGCCCAGCTGACCTAGGGGGACCTTGTTCAGATCCTGCAATGTTGTAATGACACAGATAAAAGAATCATTTCGACACAGGACTTTACACTGTATGTTGGTGATGAGGAATTTTAGTTAGAAAAATATTACATATAGGTTTAAAAAGAGAGAAAGATGGGTAGGATAATGAGTGAGAAAAACTTTTAAAGGTACTGCTTAAAAGAAAACACTTGGGAGATATCCCAACACGCTGGCCTCTTGGGCTCTGCTATCTTTTTAATTCCCTGCATTCATGTTCTCTGGCTTATCTGTGAATTTGGCTAACACATTCCCCAGCCGCTCAATTGGATAAGATAAGGCAGAAGATGTTAATAGAGAACCCTCCATCCTTTCCCACTGAGTCTGATTTCAGGATTCATTGACTTGCTAAACCCAATCTTCTCCTTGCATTCTGTGTCCTATATGGGCTTATCAATGTGGAAGATAATCTACCTGACGGGCACCCAATGAGTGCCCACCACGGGCAGACAGCAGAAGGGGCAGGCAGCTTGTGGCTCGGGGGAACCTGCAGAAACAGGCGTCTGCTGGGGCTCTGGGGGCTGGAAGGGGTCCTGCGGTCAGGACCAGCCAGTCCGGCTATAGGGAGCACTCCAAGCGCTCACCTCCTGTACCCCGCGGTGGGTGTGTTCCTTCTACTCACCTCGGCCGGTGCTATAATGCTGGAGCTTATCGCTGTACACAGCCTCTTTGCTGTAAGCCCGTTTCCTGCGGAGGCAAGCAAGAGGAGCTCTTTCAGCAGGGGCCCACGCTCACTGCTCCGCTCCAGTGTCCGCCCAGCTCCCCTGTCCCCGTGGAGGCTCACTCAGGCATCTCCCAGGGCTGGGAGCTGGAGCTCTCACACTTTAACATTTAGCTCTCATCCTGCTTCCTGGCCTGACCACCATCGTGAGTACCCGGATCAGCTTTCCAGTCAAGGTCTTTCAGAGGCCAGGCGGGGCTGTGCGTCCCCCATCAGTCAGGGGCAGAGAAGCTGAGGACAGCCATCAGCTCGCGGGAACAGCTCTGGGGAAGCCAACTCTGCCGCCGCTTTCCGCAGCAGCCGAATCTGGGCTAAGCCCTGAAGGCAGGAGCAACTGTATGAAAAATGCACAAGGCCTCAGGGCCCGCCCTTCAGCAGAGCTCAGAGTTCCTGTTTTCCTCCATGGCTCCCCTCTTGCCTGCCTGCCTTTCCTCCATGGCTCCCCCTCTGCCGGGGGCCTCGGCTCTCTAACCGAAGGATGGGCTGCCACGCAGGGTGCGATGCTCTGGTGGGTCAAATGCAATTTGGGAACTGTCGCTCTGACAGGGAGGGGGAATAAAAGGATTTTGGAAGACAGATGCTGTTGACTCACAGCCTCGCCCAGCTCTCAGGCACAGAGCAAACACATAATCTGGTGAATTCTAGGCTGCCCATGGAGTGAGACGGAGGGGTGATCATGAGCTGGACAGCATGCCTGCGAACCGTTAGGCCCCGTCCCGTCTGTGTGGCCCAGGAGGGGCCTGCACGTGGCAAGGGGCCTCCTGGATCTGAGGCAAGCTGGCGGGCATGGAAGTGGAAGGCCTACCTGCTGCAGACGATGGAGATGGCCACCAGCGACACTACGAACACCACCCCGGCGGCAGCCGAGCCAGCAATCAAGGGCAGCTGCTCCCTCAGCTCGGACTTGTAGTCATCTAGGGGAGAAAGAGGCATTCAAGTCCTTCCCACGTGCCCTTCCCACACCACTGGGACTCAGCACAGGGCACCAGAGACGTTATAAATAGACATCTGCATGTACGTGTAGAGTACAGCTTCTCTGCTTCAGAGCTGGAAGCCCAATGGAAGCAAAGAGTGATCTCCAATCCCAAACAGATAACAACAACTAAAACCAAATGACAGCCACCCAAAAAACGAAACAGCAGCGACAGAGAGAAGCTCAGAACTAAATGCTGATGACATCCGTCCCCACAGCAGAGGTGACACCAGTCCACATCCCCTCATCTGGAAGGTCTCTCCAAGACTGGTCAGTCATGCTAAGGGTAAGACTAAGGGGAAGACTGAGAAACCACTGCAGGAGTATCTCTAAAACAGAAAGGTGCTGAAATGCAACAGAGCGCACGGACTCAGGGAGCGGATATTTCCAGAATATCTGCAGCCAGGCAGCCCTGCACCAGGTGCAAAGGAATGGCCGGAAATGACCCAGCACTCCACAGTTCCCATTCAGGAACAGAATCAAGGCCTCTGCCAAGGTCAGAACCGTGCTGTATGATGCAGGGGGAAGGGAAGTCCCTGAGTCACAGAGGACAACAGAGCTCGCCCAAAGCCTGGCTTTCCCGCATGAAAGCCCTGTGCTCTTGCACAAAATCTTTAGTCCCTCTGACCCGCAGACTCTTTTCTGCTTAAAAAAATAAAAGGCAATATTAAAATGATCAAATTATGTGAGGCATATTTCACAACATCTACACTATCACAGGTGCCCCCGATACTAATACGTTTTGCCCTAATCCCTTGGCCCGGCTGGCACAATAATAATTGTGGTCATTCTTTCACCTGGTGCTCAGGATGGAGGCACATGGAGATCAATATTATAGATTCTATTACAGTGAGGGTTGCCAGATACACTAAATAAATTTGAATTTCAGATACACGATGAATAATGTTTTAGTCTAAGTATGCCCAAAACATTGTGCGGGAGATACTCAGACTTAAATATTGTTGACTCTTTGTCTGAAATTCTAATTTATTTGGCCATCCTGTATTTTACCGGGCAACCCTAATGGCAGTAGTTCTTGAAGCGAAGCTCCCCGTGCCCTGCATCAGAATCACCTGAGCCCGATGATTAAATATGATTATTTCCGGGCCTCTCCTCAGATGTGCTGAATCAGAACCTCTGAGTGGAGAGCAAGACGTCTCCATGTGTACCAAATACTCCAGGTGCTTCTCATGCTTCTCAGAGTTTAAGAACCACTCTTCAACTCTGTGGGTGGAGAAAACCTTCCAAAGACAAGGATGTGGTTCTTCCGGCCAACCCCTCCATAGACAACAATTTTAAAGACTGAGGGTAGAGTTTCAATTTCCCTCAGCTGAGAGCATTCTGGAACATGTATGTTTAACAAAAAATAATTTGGCACCAAAAAAAAAAAAAAAAAGGAAATTCAAGGAATCGCAGTGAAGAGTCCATAAAAAAAGTCTTTATAACTTTATAACTTAAAAACTTCATAAAGCAATGTGACCTTCAGTCTTTAAAACTGATTTCTAAAGAATGAGAAGCTTCAAGAACCAACATCCTTATCTGTAGAAGGGTCTTCTTCCGCTTACGGAATTGAAGGATGACTCTAAAACAGCAGGGAGCCTAAGAATCTCCTGGACTGTTTGATAAACATGCAAATACCATACTTTTGTATGTGGGTTAAAAAAAAAAAAGGGGGCAGCTAAGCCAAAAGTAGACACACTGCTAACAGCAGTCCAGGGCCATGATGTCTTTGCCGGCATGTGGTGGTCCCCTGCCCCCCAAAGTGTGGTCTTTGACCCTGGGCAGAATCCCACGGGTCCTCCCTGCTCCAATGACCCTATCGTTGATCACCCTTCAGACTCACCTTCATGCTGAAGACAGGGCCTGAAGCCTCAGTGAACTTAATTACTAC
>PISX010036738.1:0-11667 GCA_004024625.1 Mellivora capensis | reverse complement strand
AACATTACTGAATTGTACCTGTGAAAAGGAAGTTGGAGTCTGCAGTGGCTGGACCAAGAAACAGGTGAGTCCCGGAGGACCTGAAGCAGTGTTAGATACAGTCCTTCATGGGGAAACCCACTGTGTGTTATTGTAATTGGGGTGTCAGGACCTGATAATACAGTTGAGTAGGTGTGGGTCAACAGGCAAGCTTCACACTCTGCAGTGGCCAGATTTAGGAAACCTTTGCTTGAGAAGCACCAACGTCCACTCATGAGAACACACTCCTCCCAGCACATGCAGATTTTTCAGATTAGGTTCCTCAGATTTCGATGGGGATTCTGCACCTGGGAGAGAGGGACTCTCCAGGGAAGTTGTGTAAACATTCTTCCCTCCCACTGTGTTCACCTCCACTCCTCACTCCTCACCTACACCAGACCTGCCAAGTCCAAGACTGAAGGCCCTGGAATCCTGGCAAGCAGTCTGGCCCCCACTATAAGACAAATAGAGATGGTAGATCATTTGATTTTAATTGAGAAAGGGCTTCCATGTGATTAAATAGAGAGCATGAGTGAATGTTCACAAATGTGACTACTTATTGATATCATTACTTACGAGGGAGAGGAAGCAAGCAGACAAGTTAATAAACACCTTTGAGTTCGCAAATGATCATCTGTTTCTCAGCAGATAGCACTATTAAAAACTTGGCTCAATGAAAGTATCGTAATGCACTTGAAATCTCAAAGACGGACTTAATTTCTGACTTAGGGAAACTCATTAAACCCGATGGTCATGCTTCCCACCTGTAAATAGGTTAATGGTACTTCTGAATGTGGTATGAATTTCAATTACAGAGATTATTTTCAAAGAATTATTGAATAGTTATTATATACAGAGCCTTAAATTAGGAACTAACAAATTAAAAAGAGGGGTAAAAGCAAAGAGAAAGAGAGGTAGAGACTGAATCCTGTCATTTATGTAAAATATGTGTATTTTGAATAAAGAGAGGTTACAGCAATTGGTTGATAAAGATTATGAAGAATAGTAGCAAAATGACAAATCAGTCAAACTTTAAAGTGACATCACTAAAAGTTTGCCTCATGTTTTCATCCTATTTTAAAGTCTAACCTCATCGTTGTGTCAGGCATGTTAAGGGCGGGGGCGGGGGCGAAGAAATTCAGGATGCCTGGGTGGCTCAACTGGGTAAGTGTCTGCCTTTGGCTCAGGTTATGATCCCAGAGTCGTGAGGTTGAATCCCGCATTAGGTCCTTGCTCCGAGCGGAGCCTGCTTCTTCCTCTGCCTGTTGCTCACATTGTTTGTGTTTGCTCCCTCTCTCTCTCTGACAAATAAACAAATAGCATTCTTTAAAATGATTCTTATTCTAGTATAATTGCCATGTAGTGTTATATGAGTTTCAGGTGTACAATATACTGATTCAACATTTCTGGACATTATTCAGTACTCCTCACAAGTGTACTCTTAATCCCCTTCACCTATTAATTATCCAATTGAATTCCTTTTTTCCTGTCATTTTGTTAAGACAATAGAGCCCTGTAGCCATTCACCTAGAGTGCTGATTCACCCACAGACCCATTTTTCTTTAAAGCAGCTTTTGTCTATTTGATAAGGGTTTTTCTTAGCAGGTGGGAGCTCAGACAGACTGAGGTTAGCAGGTACAGCCTGACTTCTATGACCGGGGGCTCTGGGAGGAGTCACTCCAATCATGACATTGTTTGTGAAAGATCCTTCACTTCCTGGGGACTGAGATAATATCTTCCAGTGACCACAACTTTAAAATAAAGGTCCACGTGCCTGGAAGGAAGCTGACAAGTCCACCGCATCCAGGCGCTCCATCACTGTGACCAGTAATGGAGCAAGGGGGTGACTTGCCAGGTGCCGAGAAGCAGCTGAGTCCAGAACTCCCTGAACAGGGCCTGTCCACCTGTCCTGATTCCTGGAACATATACTCTGAAGATAATTGAAACACTTTTTAAAAATCCACCAAATATAAAATAGATCACTGCCCCCTTTTTTATCTGTTAAAAGGTTGGGTGGAGGGACGCCTGGATGGCTCAGTGGGTTAAGCCTCTGCCTTCAGCTCAGGTCATGATCGCAGGGTCCCAGGATCGAGCCCCACGTCAGGCTCTCTGATCAGTGGGGGAGCCTGCTTCCTCCTCTCCCTCTCTCTGCCTGCCTCTCCACCTACTTGTGATTTCTCTCTGTCAAATAAATAAATAAAATCTAAAAAAAAAAATTAAAAGGCTGTGTGGAGGAAGCAACCAGGCTTGGTTGACTGTCTCTGGGAGGAAGTAGAAGGAAGATACAGATCCCTGGAATTAGCATGCTGGCAAACCTGGATATAGGAAGCCAAGATATGTGCCTGTTTGGAATGATCTTGAGTTTGGATTGAGAATTAAGTGATGCAAAAGCTGATAGGGAAACTTAGAGCACTAAGTATGGAGACTGTTTCATGCCAACCCTACCCATTAGCAATTGGGTCAGCAGCTACAACAGAGATCCAAATTCTGTAGCTTCAGTATATTGGGTGGTAACTGTCTCATAGATAAGAAGTCAAGATGTCCGCTCTCTAGAACTGGTATGACAGCGTCAGAGACCTGTGCTCCGTCTACCATTCTGATTCTCCACCCTCGAGGCTATCTGTTGGCAGTAGGAGCTTCCCCCATCTTGTCCATGTCATAGGTCTGATCCTGAGGAGAAGAAAAAAGGATGATAGGCCATGCCCGTCCAGGTGAAGTAGCTCCCCTTAAAGCATTTTCTTAAAGAAGTCCCAGGATTTCCAGTACAGCTCATAGACCACCCCTGGCTGCAAGGGAGGCTGGTACATGCTATTTTCTAACAGGGCATGGCTCCCTGGAAGAAAATCAGTGTTGTAAGACATGAATGAACAGTGGATATTGGGTAGCTGTCCCAAGCTCACCAGCCTAAGGAGTGCAGACCATTTTCTTTAGCACTGGGAAGTTGTTGGAGGATACTGAGGAGAGAGGAGAAGGGTTTGTGTCAAGAAGATGAAATGGCAGGAGGCTTGGAGAGCAAGTGGAGAGGTTGAGAGTAGAGCCAATGCTGTGTGGATTCACATGGACTGGAATGTGGATGAATACACTCTAGCCACTCATAATCACCTGGGAAACTGAGGCAACCAGATGGCACAGCTTTAAGAAATGCCCTACTGTAGCACTTGAGTTAACAGGCTTGACAGTTAACTGAATGTCTTTCAATAGAATATGAAGAACCACATCAGCCATCATATGATTAGCAATTTTATCTTTTGATTATGCTCAGTGTCATTTCTTGTTTCAAACGAGTAAATTGCTTCTATTAAGCAACCTTAAAACAATTTCTCTGCTGTTCTTTGCACTCATTTTGACACTAGTAGAACAAATTAAAATGAAATCATATTGAAACCCTCTTTGATTTAAACTATGTACAAACAGACTTGGAAATTTTGCCATACTTTGCACATCAGCAGCAGTTTCTATGCCATTTGTCGCCACAATTGAATAGGCATTTAGATCAGTGAGAGGTTCGTGAGGTTTGTAATTCAAAACACAAAGTCCAAATGCACCAGGTAAATGCAGCAGTCATAAATAAAGGGTATGGGGTAACTCACACATGGTTGACAATAAGTCGTAAATCCATTGTTGAGCTGATGTGACTTTTGAATACAGTTATTCTAATGCTTGCAGACTTCTTTCAAGGTTGACTATCTGGATTTGGAATATTGGGATTTCTGAGATGTTTCAGTGGTTTATGGAGACAAAGGTATGGAGTAGATGAAGTTGGAAGTATTCTATACATGGCCATGGCTTCTTGTCTTGTGTATCCACACTCCAGATATTTGAAATCATAGGGTTTATGTTTGAACTACAACAATTTTCTCTCACAAAGGGACACAAGTGGTGTGGTGTAGTCACAGTTCCTAGTCATCAACACTGAAATTCCAAAGACTGGCACTGTTGCAAGGGATAGTTTGAAATGGCCAGGTTACAGGTCACAAAACTCTCTTTCAGGGACTTTCAGGGACCGAGCTATGTGAAAAAAGGCATCTCCGTATTGGCAGTACAGAGGGGAGCAAAAAATAAATCAACCCACAGGACACCTTGTATCTGCCACTGAGTCATCCCCTCACCATAGTAAGACTTACATGCTTTCAACCCCGTAAAGGCATATTATCTTTTGCGTTTTAAAACCTAGGTGTCTTGTGAAAGGACACAATTCCACTTCCAAATGTACATGTAGATGAAGGAAAGAATTCTGTTCATTACTTCACACAGTAGCATCAATCCTGTGAGGAAGAGTCTTGGTTTGAGATGGGCACTCTGGCCTCATTTTATTTGCTAAATAAGATAAATAATATTTACCAATATTAGACATTTCTCTCTGAAAGTGAGTTTCTGGCACAATATCTGTTTTCATTCAGGGAAACACAGGGATTTACAAATTCGAAAATCTCCACAGATCAGTCAATGATGTGGTAAACAGTTTCTCAGCTAGGCAGATGGAGGCGCTTCTCTAGTGCCGACAGCTGAGGAGATGAGGATCTGGATGGCAGCACCTGCATCAGGGGAATTATTGAAAATTGTACCACTACAAACAAAAGATACTCATCCAAGCTAAGGACTGATGATTCTTCTTTCTAACAGATATTTAACCTGATTTGCCTGCAAGAACACTCATGTTTTTAAAAACAAAACCAGCAGGGGTCACGTGAGTTTTCAGTGGCTAAACACTGAGGTCTTCTCTGGCTTTGCTCTGCCTCTCACCCATCTATTCATGACCAATTCTATTGAAGGGCATCTCATTCATAAGGAATAGGGGCCCAAGTGTTGACATCCTTTAGCTTCCTGTAATCCAACAACCTCTCCATTAAGCCATTGCAAATTATCATACCACCTGAGTGATATTGACAAGCTTGCCATATTAAGGTAGCTCTCTATAAATCCTCTGATCCCCCTTCCAACCAGAGGGCTGCCCCTAGGGCCTGCCTGTATGGAAGTTTTGAATCAGTCGCTGCTGAGAGGATTAAGTTTATCCTAAACTGACAGAAGAAGCTTCCTTTTACATCACTACAAAGCTGGTGAATGAAGCTACCCAAGGACCAAGCACCAGCCAGACATCTGGGCAGCAGTGAGTCTGCTTATCTTGGAAACCCAAAGAGAGCCAACCAGCTCTGAGACTTTTAGGATGGCAAGTTTAAGAGCTATTGTGTGGAGTATAAGTGAGGGCACTGCCTGATCCTGAGAAGGCACCTAGAGTAAAGGTTTGCTTCCTGTCAGGGGTGGGCAGGAAGTTGGGCAATGACTCGGTCCAGCCACAGAGGCCTCCTGCCTTAGCATCCGGAGGGAGGGCCAAATATGGTTAATGTGGGGACATGGAATGGATTCTTTCCCAACCCTGCCTTAGGTCAGTGGCAGCAGAGGAAACTGCCATCTTACCTGCAGTGCACTCTGTGGAGAACAATTGGAATAAAGAACCCAGGGAGAAACTGAAACAAATATGGTGCTATCTGATCATTTGGTAAATCCTAACTGGACATTGATCTGACCCACCCATCATGCTAGGCATGGAGGATACAGCTCTTATTGGAAGCAATTCCTGACTCTCGGGGGCTTCTATGGGGCCAGAGAAGAGAGGCAGCTGAACAGTGTGGCCAATCAAGATGAGCAAATGTTGGGTGGGAACTCTTAGTGGGATCCCTGAAGAAGACATCGTGTGCCACATCTTCTCAGATCACCTTGTGCTCACCTGCAGCTGGTGGGCAGTTTCTGTGCACCTTGACAGCTTCCTACCTACCTCCAGTACCTGTATGCCTCTCCCTTTTTCTCCTCCTGGGGGGTGGAAGACACTGACCCTCGTGCAGCATTCAGGCAGTGGGTGGATAGGTTCCCTGGCTTCCTCCCTGCTCAGTGGGGGAATTCTGATGCATGCTCCATATAGTCTCCTAGAGGTTCTTAATAGGAGTGGGTCCCAGCTCCCCACAGCAGTAGCTCACTCCTTGACAAGTCCTGTATTGATGTTCCTGCCTTACTTCCACAGCAAATCCTGGGCCACCTCCAAGTTAGCCACCTGGCTCAAATCCTTTCCTCAGGCTCTGCCTTTAGGGGTTGACCTGCCTCAAGCTAAGGACCTGAAACAGCATATGGCACAGGGCACTTTATCGGCACTTTTGAGTCAGTTGGAAGATGGGCACTCGCATGCTGAATGGGCGGCCAGCACCAAGGTGTCCATGTGACCAATGAGAGTGGACCAACTTGGATGTTTCCCCATATGCTCCCTTGATGAAGCAAATTTGGGAAGGTCATAGTCTGACTAGTTTTACCCAGCAGTCCCACTGGGTTTCACTGGGGTGATAGTAGAGACTTATCAACTGGAGACACTGGAGTGTTTGTACATCTAAAGGGCTTAAGACACCCTATCGTTTTGCTGCTGCTTATGGGATGGGTGCCTTTCAAGTCATGCCTGTTGGGTTCCTTGACATCCACCCCAATTTCTAGGCCTCAGAAAACATGTCTCCTCACTTCCCCAACACACGAAGCACAGAGACACAGTCTTTTAGGCACTCTGTAGGGCCAAATGTGTTTCAGAATTTAAATAGTTCAGATGTTGGAAGTGTAAAACCATACATCTATCAAATATGACGTATCTATCACCCTTGGAAGGGTCTGAGCCATATCCGTTAAGACAGCAGTTTAAAGTTTCTGTACTTTCACCTTGAATACAAGTTTGTCCCAACACTATAAAAAAAAAAAACAAAACACAAAACTTTTGGTTCTTGGACAATATCAGATTTCCAATTGCAGGCACAGGATTATGGAGCTCTTCAAAGTTCCACCCACCCAAATCCTATCAAGGCCCACTGCTTGCCCTTCCTCTGACTTCTGAAGGACTCATGGAACTCTGTCTATAACAAAGTACAGCATCTGATACTACTCTGTCTCACATTGTTCTCATTGTTTTTCATGTCCTCATTTCAATTCTAAATATACACGAAGGCAGAGATCATGTTTTGTGCAGCATGCTGCATCTGGTAGGACTCTCTTGGTTGTAGGAAAATTGATTCATTTTAACTTTTCAAAAATGGAAGTAGAGTTGATACACACTTTACATTAGTTTCAGGTGTATAACATAGTGAGTTGACAATTCTATACATTATGCTTACAAGTGTAGCTACCATCTGTCACCATAAAATGCTATCACAATACCACTGGCTATATTCCCTATGCTGTACTTTTAATCCCTGTGACTTATTCATCCCATCACTGGAAGATTATACCTCCCACTCACCTTCACTCATTTTGCCTGTCCCCAAACACCCTCCCATCTTGCAGCCCCTAGTTTCAATTCATAGGTATTTTTTTCCCTGTATATTTTGCTTGTTTTATTTTTTAGATTCTACATAAAAGTGAAATGGTATTTGATGTGTAAAAACAGAATTTTTGGTCTCCTAACTGAAAAAGTGAAGGAACAGCCTGTGATTCAGGTCCAGCTGGGTCCAGGGACTCTATTAGTCCATCAGGATTCAGTCCTTTCTGTCTCTCTGGCCACTACATCTTTGTTGGTATCATTCTTGGCCACGCTTTCTGTACGTGGCTGCCCCTAGAGCCAGGAGGTTTACAACGGCTAGCTGAGCCATTGCCAGGGAGAGACAGCTTCTCTGTCCTCATGCTTCCACAAAAACTCTCATCAGTCCCTCCTATTGGCCAGCTTGGTCCTCAACCAATCTCCATCGCCAAGAGTGGTGGTGTTCTTGACCAAACATGGATCCCTGTTTCCTTTGGGAACAAGTGTTTTCGGGCATTGTTGGTAGAATGCAAAATGGTAGAGTCCCCAGGGAGGTCAGTTACATATGCATTTGCCCGTTGACCCAGAAAGTCCACCAGTGGGAAGCTGAACCACCCATGCAATGGCAAACAAATGGAATATGTGTGCATAGGGCTATTCATCGTGGAGCTACTTACAATAGCAAAAGATGAAAAATCATCAGATATCCATGGACAGAGACTGATTTAATGAACTAAGTCACCTCCATACTTGGGGCTGCTGGAAGAAATGAAGAATATTAGGATAGTTAATTTTATGTGTAAACTTCATTGAGTTCTGGGGTGCCCTGATATTTTGGTCTAACTGTTCTGGCTGTGTCTGTGGAGGGTATTTCTGAATGAGATTAACATTTAAGGTGGCGAATAGTGAAGCAGATTGTCCTTTCCATTGTGGGTGGGTCACATCCAATCAACTGAAGGCTGGAATAGAACAAAAAGACTGTCCCTGTCCTGACTTAGAATCTCTCCTGCCTCGTGGCCTTTCTACTAGAACATTACTATTTTCCCCTGCTTTCGAACTGGAATGTTTGACATTCCAGTCTTGGAATGAGACAGTGTAAGTAAATATCGGGGCTTTATGTTTGCTGAGCCCCCTAATATTGGCCACACAGATACTTTCAACACTACTTCCTGAAATAAATGAATGTGTTCAGCAATTAACCCGTGTGTGAATGTTGATACTGCTGAGGCTGCTGGAATCTAAGAAGTTATTCAGATTGGTATCCATCTATACAATAGATTGAAAGTGTGGCTGGTGATAGTCAGGAGAGGGGACAAGAGCCCAAATGGTGGTACAACACAGCCTTGTGAGATGGTGAAAATCTGAAAGGCAGAATAATATGCAGGCCCAAAAACATTTAGTCAGAGTCTGAGAGATACTCTGTGGATTGGAAGCAGGGATTTGTCACAGCCCTTGTTCATTTTGTGAACACAGTAGGTTAGAAGCCACATTGTGCAAGTTTTGACACAATATCTTCTGAGAAATTAGGGCATTGTAGACTCTTCTTACTGTTAAGCTTGCTTGCATTCAACTTCAATTCTTTCATAGACTCTCAAATTATGAGGCTGCAGGGATTTCTCTAATGTTCTGCAGTCGTCCATCATCCCATGTAACAAAGCGTTTCCTGATAAATCACTAAAAATATCTGCTGCTTCATGAAAAGCAGATTTCTGTTTGGTGATGCATGCTCGAGATGATGGAGTACTGGCTTCTGATGGGCATTCCATCCTACTGATCCACAGCACAGCCATGACAGGTACAGCCCATGCACTACTGGCACACCAGTACCCTTACATGCAGAAATTCAGCCCCCTTGGCTTCTCCCCAGAGTGGCTTTAGATGATTCTGCTGTGAAGGAAATCAGGTCGACTTATTACCCATATTGTTTGAGTCCTTTGCACTTTGTGATTACCCACCAGGTCCTTGAACATGGCAGATGTTGCCTACTTGTTGTGGACATAAAATAGGTCAGTGGGAACCTAGCTGGCCAGACTAGACCCAGCCTCCAGGGCCAGCAACTCCTTTGCAGCAAAGCCTTGAGGGAGAACCCTCAGAGTCAAAGCCCTGATTAAGGAGGAAAGAAGCTCATATACCTCTCACCAGCTGATTCTCAGCCTCAGCAAAGGTTCCATTCTTTGTCCCTTGGATGGGACAATACGGAGGCACATCCCCAGTGGCAAAGTGCTCCAGTTTCCTACAGTGGTTGCCTCTTCATTAACACAGACACTGTATTGGCTGCCCCTCTACCTTCTTTTCCATCTCCACTTCTCTACTTCCTGGAATAAGCTACTTAGACTCAAATGTTTTTCTCAGGGTCTGTCTCTCTGAGAATCCAAACAACATAGTCCTAGAAGTCTACAAACCCTCTGAACCCAGCAGCTCATAAGAGGGATCCCACAGCCTGCCAGAAGCCATGTTAGTATGACAATGCAATGAACTGGAAGCATAGGGACAGAAACAGCAGGCTAACGGTAATATGGGGGCTGGCTTCTGCTGAACCCCTTGCAAATAGAGAGATTGAGACTCCATATGACTGCAGGCATGTAAGAGATCAGTGAGAGCTTGCCTCCCATCTGCAGAACTGTAGGCTTCCGAGCAATAACAAAGGGTGTTTATTTGGACTGTAAGATTTGGGGTCATTTGTTATGCAGCTATTGTAACTGCTACAGGAAGCTTGTGTGTTGTTGTGTTTTTTTTTTTTCAACTGAGCTATAACTGACAACATTGCATGTACTTAAAACATACAGTGTAATAATCTGATATATGAGGAAAAAATATTTCCTATGTGTTATCAAACAAGGAAGAAAATTGTTGAAATGTGGCACCATTGTTTCAAATGAGGTAGAGTGTGGACAGTGGAGGCCATAACTGAACTGCAGTTTTTAAATGGAGATGACTTGATGTTTCCATGTCACTGTGATGAGAGAGAATTGGAGGAAGGTCTGGCAGCAGAAGCAGCTACTAAAGGACCAGAGACTCTAGAACGAATTACACCAGACTGGGAGTACCATCTACCTTCCAAGCTATAACTTCTTCATTCTCAAAAATCCTCCATGAGGCATTAAGTGGGAGAAGATGTTTTCAAAACATATATCTGAAGAAGACTCGTATCTAGAATATATAAACAATTCTTAGAACTCTATATTAAGACAATCCATTTTTTTCTTAAGGTCAAAAGTCCTGAACGGCCACTTCCCCAAAGAAGGTTTTACAATGGCAATATAAGCATGAAAAGATGTGCCGTATCATTAGTCATTAAGGAAAGGCAAACGAAAATCAGATTGAGACAAGACTACAAAACCTACAAGTACAATTAACATTAAAATGTCTGACCACACCAAGTTTTGGCAAGGATGTGAAGCAACTGCAACTGTCTCAGTCTGCTGATAGATCTTTAAAATGGTACAACCACTAGGGAAAATAATTTTGCTGTTTCTTAGAAAGGTAGCATACCTTAAAAAGGTATGTTTCCCATTCTGTGTAGGTTTCCTATTTTCAGAGCAATGAAGGTATATGTCCATACAAAGATGTGGACATGACTATTCACAGCAGCTTAATCTAGAAAAGCAAACTGGAAAAAACTGAAGTGTTCATCAAAAAGGTGAATGGATGAACAAATTTTAGTGTATCCATATGATGGAATATTACTCAACAACGAGGAGCAACAAACTATTGATGCACACAATAAAGTTGAATCTGAAAATTATTATGGTGAGTAAAAAAGCCATACTGTACAGAGTGTACATCCTGTTTCCACGTATATAAAATTCAGGGATGCAAAAATTAAAGTGACAGAAAGCAGAGGAAACAAAGGCAAAAATGAACTATTGGGACTTCATGATGATAAAAAGCTTTTGCACAGCAAAGGAAACTATCGACCAAACCAAAAGACAACTGACAGAATGGGAGAAGATATTTGCAAATGTCTTATCAGATAAAGGGCTAGTACCTCAAATCTGTAAAGAACTTACCAAATTCAACACCCAAATAAAGAAATAATCCAATCAAGAAATGGGCAGAACACAGGAATAGACATTTATCCAAAGAATACAAGCAAATGGCCAACAGACACATGAAAGATTGCTCAATATCACTTGACATCAGGGAAATACCAATCAAATCCATAATGAGATACCACCTCACACTGGTCAGAATGGGTAGAATTAACAAGTCAGGAAATGACAGGTGTTGGTGAGGGTGAGGAGAAAGGGGAACCCTCTGGCCCTGTTGGTGGGAATGCAAACTGGTAGAGCACTCTGGAGAACAATTCGGAGGTTCCTCAAAAAGTTAAAAATAAAACTACCCTATGACCCAGCAATTGCACTACTAGGTATTTATCCCAATGACAC
>PISX010036737.1:0-11666 GCA_004024625.1 Mellivora capensis | reverse complement strand
CTATAAAGAACTTCTCAAACTCAACACACACAAAACAGATAATCATATCAAAAAATGGGCAGAAGATATGAACAGACACTTCTCCAATGAAGACATACAAATGGCTATCAGACACATGAAAAAATGTTCATCATCACTAGCCATCAGGGAGATTCAAATTAAAACCACATTGAGATACCACCTCACACCAGTTAGAATGAGCAAAATTAGCAAGACAAGAAACAATGTGTGTTGGAGAGGATGTGGAGAAAGGGGAACCCTCTTACACTGTTGGTGGGAATGCAAGTTGGTGCAGCCACTTTGTGGAGATTCCAGAAGAAATTAAAATAGAGCTTTCCTATGACCCTGCAATTGCACTACTGGGTATTTACACCAAAGATACAGACGTGGTGAACAGAAGGACCATCTGTACCCCAATGTTTATAGCAGCAATGGCCATGGTCGTCAAACTGTGGAAAGAACCGTGATGCCCTTCAATGGACGAATGGATAAGGAAGATGTGGTCCATACACACTATGGAGTATTATGCCTCCATGAGAAAGGATGAAAACCCAACTTTTGTAGCAACATGGATGGGACTGGAAGAGGTTATGCTGAGTGAAATAAGTCAATCAGAGAGGGTCAATTATCATATGGTTTCACTTATTTGTGGAGCATAACAAATAACATGGAGGACATGGGGAGATGGAGAGGAGAAGGGAGTTGAGGGAAATTGGAAGGGGGGTGAACCATGAGAGACTATGGACTCTGAAAAACAACCTGGGGATTTTGAATGGGCTGGGGTGGGAGGTTGGGGGAGCCAGTGGGGGTTATTATGGAGGGCACGTATTGCATGGAGCACTGGGTGTGATGCAAAAACAATGAATACTGTTACGCTGAAATGAAATTTAAAAAATAAATAAAAGTAAAAACAACAATGCACAAGTAACAACAGAAACTTGTAACCATGGATGGTGCAAAAATTTTTTGACAATAAATGACAATTTTTTTATAAGGAAAATAAAATTATAAAAGAAATGAGATGTGTCCACAATAGACTTTAAATGCAAATCTTTAGCAACTTTATTCATAATAGCCAAAACCTAAAAACATCCCAAATGCCCATCAGCATGGAAATGGGTGAAAAAACTGTGGCATATTCATATAATGGAATTCAACTCAAAAATATAAAAGGAATAAACTATTGATATATACAATAGCTTATGCCATATACATGGTCTCAACAACATTATAGTTAGTAAGAGAAATGAAATACAATAATGTATTATTACTATTATAAGAAGTTCATGAAAAGGCAAAACAAAAAACCTTGATGATGGAAATTAGACCACAGTTGCCTGGGGAAAATTGATATTTAAATATTGATTGAGTTATGGGTTATTTCAATATGTACACTTGTCAACATTTATCAAAGTTTATACCTAAGATCCAGGTTATAAAGATATATGTCTGTAAATTATACCTCAATCATAAAAACAGGAGGTACTTCAACACTTTTAGTATGTTGGCAGAAACCCCAGACCATCCTACTAGACTTTTAAGACTACTGAATTGTAAGGAAGACACATGCTATTTCACTTTATAACATTAATATATGGTTTGAAAGAGAAAAAAAAATTACTTTTCACCCTTTGATTGCAGCCATGCCTTCTCATATCCACAATTTCATCAGTCTCATATTTTTTAAAATTCTGCTTCACAAATATGGAAGAAAAACCCCAAAATTCTCCCCTAGGAATATCATGTTTCAAAATAAGGAAATCCTATTTCACTCCTATATTTCTGTAGCAGTAAGATAGAATTTTCTCTGGAATATATGATGATTCCTCTGTTTCAATGTGAGAAACAGAATTAGAAACAGGGAAAATAAGAATAAGGTTGATTTTTAAAAAGTGCAAAACTACTGTCAGTACTGGGGCAGCAAAATAATGAAAATGGTTTGCTTTATAGGAAGATATGATAACCAGCCTCCACAATGGCTCCCCATGTCTCTCAACCCACAGTAATAATACTTTTGTACAGTCCTCTCCCACATTTTATCAGAGTTGGTCTGGATATCACTATGATCAACTGAAACAGCAGAAGTGATGGTATATCATTTCCAAGAACAGGCTATGGAAGACATTGCAGCTCTGAACCCTTTCTTTCATTGCTTGCTCAGCTGCATGTCTTGAATATAATAGGTGGTACCATGGAAATGTACACATGATGAGAAACTGAGGCCTGCAGTCAACAGTCATGTGAATGAACTCTCTTGCAAGTAGATCCACCAGCCCCAGTCAAGCCTTCAGATGACTACAGCTTTAGCCAAAAGCTTAACTGCAATCTTATGACAACTACAAGCCGAACTACCCAGTTAAACTGCTCCCCACTTTCTGACCTGAGAAATACTATAAAATTTGTTGTCCTAAGCTACTAAGTTTTGGAGTAATTTGTTATACAGTAGTATAATTCACTGGGACCCTGTTGTAATCTCTGTGGATTAGTTACTCACCTACCACCATGATGCCAGAAATACATTCTGGTGTCCAGAATTCATTCAGTGGTTTTTATTTAAATATAATAGCTTTTCATTTAATATTTCACTTTCTTTTGGGCTGATTACATTATATATTTGAAGATGCAGAATAACCTGCCTTGACCCTCAAAATTAATTCCCATCTCCTCTGACACAAGAATCTGGCTGCTGTTTCCAAAATACTGGTCATCATGGCATTATCCTAGCTTGAAGTTTAATTGATACGTCATTGACATTTACTCTATTATAGAGAACTAGTAATTTCCATGTGAAATTTTGCCTCCACAAATGCCAATTTTCCTTGTTCTACCCCCCAGCCCAAGAGCATAAGTCAATAATGGGGAGGAAGTGAGAAGAAGAAACTGTGGATACCAAGTTCTTATAGGACTATTAAGTATTTCTGCCTAGTATCTCATTTATCCTGGTTACAGATGCCTTGGGCTTAGGTGCAGAATAATTTTGGACAGCACAATCATGTGCTTTATCCCATGTAAATTGGCGATCAGAAGTATGGAAAATGTTTTAATCTCTTGAAAATACCTGAAAGAGAAAGGGAATTTTCTCTCTTTTCCCTCAAGTTCTCTACTTAAACTATTGATGGGGAGAGAAAACTTGCCTGAAAGGAAGATCCTCACCAGTGTTATTTTCCAAGAACATTCACCCGAAGTCTAAAGCAGAACTTATCTATGCTACTTCCCTCAGTCTTTCTTAGGCAGCGACAACTGGAGTCTTATCTTCTTCAGACTTTCTCAGCTGTCCAGCTTTATGGAAAGAAGCTTTATTTTCTCCTTCTTCCCCAGTCATATGGAAAGATCACGAATAGAGGTCTTCCTAATAGAGGAAGATCTTCCTAATAGAGGAAGTCCCTATTGTATCCTATTATTCTTGAATTAGTATAATTTTTAGCATCTCTTAACTGCTATGGGTGAATGAAAAAGCAGGCAGAGGCAATGTGGTTGGGAAAAGAACTAAAGACTTCTTTTATATCATGACTATCAAAAGTACAAGATTAATCCCAAAGTCTGCTTAGTAAAAATACAAAAAATTAAAAATTTTTAGTCAGCCAATAAGCCATATACCAATTCTCATTGTTCTTGCTTAGAAATATATATTCTAAGTGGTGCAGCACAGTGAAGACTGATATCAAAGTTCATTTGGCTATTCAACTGGTTTGAAATATTAACCCTACTTCTTGATTAGCAGGGCTCAAGTCCAACTTCCTGCTAGGTTTACCTGAACAACTTTATTAAAAAAAGAACCATTATCAAGGTCCCACCTCACACTAATCAAGTAGAAATTTCTTGGAAGTGGGGGAGAAGAAGAGAAGGTAGGGTTATGAATCAGTAATTTAAAAGATATTCTCAAGTGATTATACTGTGCACCAAGGACTAAGAACCACAGGCCTAGGCTGACATCTCCATGTCTCCTATTCCTTATCTAGTAGCTCAGGCTGAGCCTTAAAGGCAGAGTGAGGTGGAAGGGAGTGTATTACTCAAGGAGCCTCTTACCTCACCCACCACAATGGGAAACGAAGGAAATATTTGAACTCCGTTCTTTTCATTCAGAGTTTCACTCACAATTAACTGAATGGTTTTTTATCAATACCACTATCTTCAGGAGTATAAAGATACTGAGTTGCCTCATAAATCTTTTGGATGTTAATAAAAATCATGAGGGTAATTGAAATGTAACTGGCCTTGGAGTAAAGCTATGGTAGAGTCCTTTGGTATTATCTTGAATATGTTATTTCATTTTCTTTATCTTTTAAACACTCTGACTTCAAATAATATATTACACAAGAGTGATCTTTGAAATGAAATTGCCAGAATAAGAGCTTGCTTTTGAAGAAATTGAAGGTCATTACTCTGTAATTACACCAAATAAAACCTATAGCCATCTTATAAACATAGAGAAGCCAGCTCAGATTTCCTTATGATGTGGAAAACAGGGGCAAAAGAAATATAGAAAAAGTTAAACTTTTTAATAACTTACAGCCAGCCCATTCACAAGTAGTTGGGACAGACAGGGTGATCTTCCTCCAAGAACCCAACTGCCTTAATGTTAATACTTTCTTAGAGGGAAAAAGAAAACTTTAGTTTGAAATTAGCCTGACCTCTAGGAAACTTTGCTTCCAAATTCCTTAGAGACTTATGCTATGCCTAACCCCCTCCCAACTTGAAAATGTATAATCAGCCACTCTTCATAACCACAGTGCAGCTCTTTCTGGCCATGGGTTCTATTCCTGTGCTTTAATAAAACCACTCTCTCTGCACCAAAGTCATTTCAAGAATTCTTTCTTGACTGTTTGCTCCTGAACCCCAACTTTTACATCACTTATATCTGCTATATTAACTAGGTCTATTTAATTTTTTTTTCTGAGTTGTTCATAGATAAATCAGAGAATTGTGAGTTCTACCTATCATTCTAGCATGTAAATTTATAAATTCATTGTAGGTAATCTTCTGGTCAGAACACTCATTGTTTCTGACTTTAAATATTCTGTAAAGGTCAGTATACTAGGAGTATCTAGTTTTTCACTTCAACTTGTAGTCTTTAGAAAAATCTTCTTATGATTTCAGATCTATTGATAACCATTTAAATTTCATCTCTACATACAAATTGTGGGATTTTAAAAGCTATGTTCTAAAATATAGGCTGCTGAACATTTTAGACAACCTTTTTGTGTCTGTGAGATCACAAAGGCATTTCTAGTAAAGAAGGAGAAAGAGAAAAAGAAGAAATTCTATCTCCAGCCAGACTGCTAGTGTCTTAGGTAATGTAGGAAAGACGATGTTAAGGTCTGAAGCCCATGGCCAAGAAAGAATTCTTGAGACGTCTTTGGTAGAAAAAGGTGGTTTTATTAAAGCATGGGTACAGGACCCATGGACAGAAAGTGCTGCACCAGGGTCATGAGAAGTGGCCCATTATATACTTTCAAATTGGGAGGTGGTTAGGGATAGCTTAAGTCTCTAAGGAATTTTGGAAGCAAGGTTTTCAGGGCCTTGAGCAGACTAGCTATTGTTGGGAAAGGTCATTTATTACCATTTAATAAAACCTTAGTCATGAGACCCTTCACATGTATGTCAGTGGGCCATATCCTTTGGAGATGATTGCCAATATGTATCTTGGGGTGTTTAGAGATAAAGGAAGTCTCCAAAGGAATTTTTATATATTAAAGTAGACTTACAGGATCCTTGGGGGGTGGGGGGAGGCAGTCAGGCTAGGATTGCTTTTTGCCCTTAGCAAAGTATTAATATTGAGGTAGATGAGACCCGAGAGGAATGCCACTCTGCCTATTTCAAAGACATGTCAGTGGGCTCTAGGTAGTAAGAACATTTAATAATTTTTCTTCTGCCTTTGTTTCCCATATCATTAGGTGCCATTTTTAATCTTTAAAATAAATGGCTTGATTTTTATCTTTTGTGGGTTTTCCAAAATTATGATTTATAATTTGTAAGTTATTATAAATTATAATAAGAGGTTAACTTCTGCTGTTTTTTGTTTTGTTTTTAGTAGTCCACAATGAATGCTTGAATTATGGGAGGGAGCAGTGCATAGATGGTCATAAAAAAAAGTACCCTCAATAAAGAGGACTGCAATATAAGGAGATTTAGATGGCAATGGCCAAAAAAATATTTGTCTGTTCTGCATCCTGACATTTAGAATTACTAGTGTCAGGACAGCTGCATATTCAGTGTTTTAAACACTTTCTCTGTAGTGGTTAGTGAACTCTAGAGCTGAGCTAGTTAGCTTTTGAAGTCTAGATTTACCATTTTACAGTTTATACATTTTAAGTCCTGCTTTCCTCACCTAGAAAATGGGAATGATATAAAATTTACAAGGTATTGTAAGGATCTAATAAGATGCTTTACATGAAATTTAGTATAATGTAAATTTGGCACTATGAAAACACTATTAGTTTTGGTTTTGATTATTAATCTCAAAGGAAACTGGTGTTAACCAGAAGGCCAGGCCCAAGATGGAGTCACTTGCCCCTAGGGCAGCAAACCAAGACTTAATTGCAGTTTCAACTTGCCAGGAGTGAAATTTTAACCCAATCCATCTGTAATTTTCTTGTCAGTACCAAGGTAATTTATAAGAAAGACTCTCCATCTCCCGAAGGAAGATGAAGTAATCCACCTAGTTAGACCCCCTGCCCGTATCCCTCTGAAACATGACCATGCCTGAAACAATTCCTTCTTTTCTTGTTTCTCTTCAGCATATTTCTTCCATTGATGTTTAACTATGACAAACTACTAACACAGTTTTGTAAGCAGTTGTCCGAGAACATATATAACTGCCATTTTTATAACTTTATAATCTGACACCATGGTCCACTAAAAAAGCCCTAGGATTAATTTATGGCAACTAAATTATCTTTGGTTTTATCTTTGGTTCCTCCCTAACTTTATTATTAATACAAAGGTTTTCAATTTTATAACTATGCATCCTTGGTTCACTTGTTTAGCTCTGAGTAAATGAATTAATAATTAACTTCATAAATCAACCAAGACATTCACACACACACACACAAAATTATTGCACAGTTAACTGATGCTGGAGCAGAAGGTTAGGTGAAGACAAAGCATAAGCTGACACCCTGCAACACTCTCCCACACTCCTAGGTGGGACATGTGTAACATTCCTTCAGGAAGCTCCCAACTGTCTTGATGTTAATGCCATGCTAGAGGAAAAAACAACCTTAACTTGACAATGGCAAAGGCTTGGTTATCCTGTGACTCTTCAACATATGAAAATCCTTTTGAAAGATCTCTCTTTTCCTTACCTCCCCCTACTCCCAAGTATATAGTCAACCATCCCTCACAAGGGGTGAGCTTGGCAACAGCTCACCCAAGACAGCAGCTCTTTCTGCCCACCTGTCTGGACCCTGTGCTTTGATAAAACCACCATTTTGTACCAAAAACATTTCAAGAATTCTGTCTTGGTCATCAGCTCCAGACCTCACCCCACTGCATGTCACTTATATTCCAAAACCTCATCATTACCATTTCTTTCTCTTAAACTGGCAAAAATGCTGTTCAAAGCAGTACATACTACATGATTCTAGAAATCCAACAACACAAACAGTATTTCAGGAATGAATGTGATTTTCACGAATAAATCTAGATGCAGGGATTATAGTTTTTAAAAATCAAGAGAAAAGTGAAATATTGTACCCTAAAACTAACATAACACTGTATATTGACTACACTGGAACTAAAATTTAGATAAATAAATAAATAAGTGGTGGGAGGACCTTGCATATGGGATATGGGACAGAAAATTGACTTCAGAGAATCTAGATTTATATGACATCACTGGTTGCATTGCCATAAGCAATGGGATAGATTGCCTGAAAAAAGTAGAAGGAAAAGAAAATCCTTGTAGTTACCAAAAATAATTTCACACATATTAATTATTCAACAATAATAAGTAATATCAGTATGTTAGAAATTTGTATTTTAAAATGTTGAAAAATCTAATTTATGAATAAAAAATGAATTCAGTGTCTTCTGTGACAAAAAAGAAATGCATTCCAGAAATGGCATGATGACAGTGTTACAGGATTTTTTTCTCTGTCAGTGCCAGTGGTTCTTGGTATCACCTTGTGGAAGAATGAAGAGGTAGACCAGAGGGGTGGGCAGCAAAGCAAGGTGTATTGAGTGATAGCAAAGTGATAGCACAAAGCTCCCAAGAAGGGAGGGGACCCGAGAAGGTTGCCACTGGAATTTCTAAGTCTAAAGGTATTTATGGGCTTGTTGGCGGATGTTTTAATCTGGCTAACCCTTCCTGACCCTGTCATCCAATCAGGCTTTTGTCACATTGGAAATAGTGGAGGGCTCCTTCCAGGGCATTGTAAAATCCATTAAGGGTGGTTTCCTCTTGGGGGGCGAAGGGAGGGCTTGTCCCTGCTTGCCTGCCTTCCAACTATCCTTCATCAACAGGACCACACTCTTGGCTCTGCCATGCTTCAAATTGACTTCAAATTGAGGTAGGATCCATCTTTAGGGTGATCCACAAGCACATATCTTAAAATGTTTAAGCCCAATAAAAGATACAAAGCTTTCCATCTTGGCAGTCCAGAGATTCCCTCTAAATGGATCAACTTGGATAACATACTTCTTGCCAAAACAATTATTGTGGCTGAGGAGATTTGATATATGAACTGGCTCAACCTTAATCATCTATTTAACTCAAAGTCTGGGGTTTGGAGACTCACTCAAAATTCAAGTACAAAACATTTTGCTTTGTCCTCCAGAGCAGTCTCCCCTGAATTCAGCTGCCTCTGTCTTTTGTAACTCCCCTACACATTCCCCAACTCACCAGTGTTGACCCGAGTAGGTAGGGACAACTCTATGCCCCTGTTCAGCAGGAAGATGTTACAGAAGCAGAGACCTTCCACCTTCAACAACCTTAAAGATTTAAGGGTCAAAAATGTTCAAGGGGGAATGATGAGGGAACAGAAGACTGGCTGAGGGCAAAGCAAAGCTGATACCTTGCAACCTCCCCCCCACACACTCCCCTGGGTGGGACATAGGTGACATACTTTAGGAATCTCCCATCCATCTTAATGTTAATACCTAGCTAGAGGGCAACACAACGGAAGTTGGCAATGGCAAGGCCTCTGGTATCAGGTATCTTGTAGGTCCTCTTTAGCAAATGAAAGTTCTATTGAAACCTCCCTTTTCCTTACTTCCCCCACCCCCATGGTACATAACCTGCCATCCCTCACAACCCAGGGCAGCAGCTCTTTCTGCCCACAGGTCCTGTCCTCATGCTTAAAAAACCACCATTTTGCACCAAAGATGTCTCAGGAATTCTTTTTTTTTTTATATGTGATCAAGTTTAATAGTTAAAAACCTTTGTATATACATATACGAACAGAAAAAAAATCACAAAAATCTTAATAATGAGTTGAAAAGTGTTTATTTTTAAATTATTTTTGTTGTATTTTTATTTTAATTTATTTAATTTTTAATTTTTTTAAAATTTTTTATTAACATATAATGTATTATTAGCCCCAGGGGTACAGGTCTGTGAATCGCCAGGCTTATACACTTCACAGCACTCACTATAGCATATACCTTCCCCAGTGTCCATAACCCAACCACCCTCTCCTTAAACCCCTCCCCATGGCAACCTTCAGTTTGTTTTGTGAGATTAAGAGTCTCTTATGGTTTGTCACCCTCCCGATCCCATCTTGTTTCATTTATTCTTTTCCTGCCCCCTAAGCCCCCCACGTAGCCTCTCAACTTCCTCACATCAGGGAGATAATATGATAATTGTCTTTCTCTGATTGACTTATTTTGCTAAGCATAATACCCTCTAGTTCCATCCATATCATTGCAAATAGCAAGATTTCATTTCTTTTGATGGCTGCATAGTATTCCATTGTGTGTGTGTGTGTGTGTGTGTGTGTGTGTGTACATATAATGTATTATTAGTCCCAGGGGTACAGGTCTGTGAATCGCCAGGCTTACACACTTCACAGCACTCACTATAGCACATACCTTCCCCAGTGTCCATAACCCAACCACACTCTCCCTAAACCCCTCCTTCCAAGGCCATGAGCCTACACACACACACACACACACACACAATGGAATACTATATATATATAGCCTTTATTTATATGTGTATATATATATTTATTTAATTAATTAATATTTAAATTTATATTTAATTTATTTAATATTAATAATATTATATATAATTAATATTATTATAATATATAATAATATAATAATATTAATTAATAATATATATAATATTTATATATATTACATATATGATATAATAAATAAATTTAATATTTAAATTTAAATAATATTTAAATATATATTATATATTTATATATTATATAAATATATATTTATAAAAGAATATATATATATATATAAATAGGCATGTATATACATGCCTATTTAGCCAGAGTGATTCCATCTTGGATTAAACAGTCATTTTGTTGTTTGTGCAGTAAAACTTAAACTGTCCCTGCCCCCCTTCCCCCAGGGGACTTACTTAAAAACAAGTCCCAGAAACAAGTCCCAGGTAACAAAGCCCAAATACAAGGGAGGGTGGGTCAGGCCAGGTGGAGACATCCAATCAGTGGGGGGGCACATACTGTTACCTTGGTAACCCTAGTTACCAAGGAGTATGTGCCCCGCCCTTTGGGCGCATTTTGGGCGCCAATTCTGACCAAGGTGATAGGCTAGTTCAAATATCTACTAGGGTAAATTGTAATTCAATTGGTCACTTATGTGTGACCTAGCATCACTGTGCAGCTTTCTCTGTGTGTTACAATTTCATTGGCCACTTGTGTGTGGCCAGGCCCAACCACATGGTCTTTGCCCTTAAAAGCTAGTCTGTAAAGCAGAGAGGGGTCACCTTCTCTGTAAGAGTCATGGCCCTGAACGTTCGGTTTGATTCTTGATGCTTGGTACGAAATAAAGCTTTGCTTGACCTTTGCTTTGTTATCAGTCTCGCTCCTTTAATCACGGACCCATTATTGGGGGACCTTTCAATATATACCACTTCTTTATTCATTCATTTGCTGATGGACATCAAGGTTCTTTCCATAGTTTGGCTATTGTGGACATTGTTGCTATAAACATTCAGGTGCACATTCCCCTTCAGATCACTACATTTGTATCTTTAGGGTAAATACCCAGTAGTGCAATTGCTGGGTCATAGGGTATTTTCTCTATTTTCAACTTTTTGAGGAACCCCATGCTGTTTTCCAAAGTGCCTGCACCAGCTTGCATTCCCACCAACAGTGTAGGAGGGTTCCCCTTTCTCTGCATCCTCACCAACATCTGTCATTTCCTGACTTGTTAATTTTAGCCATTCTGACTGGTGTGAGGTGGTATCTCATTATGGTTTTGATTTGTATTTCCCTGATGCTGAGTAATGTGGAGCACTTTTTCATGTGTCTGTTGGCCATCTGGGTGTCTTCTTTGCAGAAATGTCTGTTCATGTCCTCTGCCCATTTCTTGATTGGATTATTTGTTCTTTGGGTGTTGAGTTTGATAAGTTCTTTATAGATTTTGGATACTAGCCCTTTATCTGATATGTCGTTTGCAAATATCTTCTCCCATTCTGTCAGTTGTCTTTTGGTTTTGTTGACTGTTTCCTTTGCTGTGCAAAA
>PISX010036736.1:0-11673 GCA_004024625.1 Mellivora capensis | reverse complement strand
TGCTCAGATCTTCCAAAGGCCTCCAAAAATCTGCTGAGCTCTCCAGCCTCAAAACTGCGCCCCTCTCTCTGATGCTCACTGCCCTCCTGTCACTATTTCTTCCATCTCCGAGAACGTGGCAGATCTCCTGCCTCAAGGTCTTGTCACATTTTGTTCCCTCTTTCTGGAATATTCTTTTTCCCGCACCCCGACTCTTCACCTAGGTGAGTCCTACTTCAATGCGTACAGGTCACTTTCTCAAAGAGGCCCTCCCAGTCTGTAGTTTGCTCCCTACAACGATCTCTCATAGCCCTCTTTAGATTTTCTTTGTAATATTTACATAGTTTTAGCTATTTATCTCTTTGTGCAGGATTGCTTAATGCGAGTCTTGCCAACAACTCTATCTCCTCCAGGAGATCATGGCCTGTGTTTCTTTTCCTCCCAGAAGTCTGGGTGGTTGTGGCTCCCAGGAGGGGCTCAATGAGTATCTGTTGAATAAAATAAATTAGTATGTTGAAATAACTTTGTATAATTTGAAAATTACATCCTTGGTATACTCATTATATCATATCATTTGCCAAAAAAAAAAAAAAAAGAGAGAAAACAGGTCCTTCCCTCTCTGGTCACAAGATGGTATGGTGTCATGGAAAGGATGTAACCCAGCTAGGGACACAGGGAGACAGCCCTGGCTCTACCCTCTTGAGTTTTCACAGTTTTCTCCTTTGTAAAATAGGGGTAACAATCATACCTAACTAGTATTAATAGAATTATCGTAAGAATGGAATAAAGAAAAAATAGGAAAAGTGCTTTGTAAGCTGCAAAGTACTATACTATGATGCTGCTGCCAGATTTAATTCTGTTGAGAAGGTTTATTTCCTTACAAAGAAACACACCAGTTAGTTGTTTAAGTATTGGAAAAATACAGACCTGTCCCCTGGCTCTAGTTCACACCTATTTTTCAAATCACCAGTAATACACCCTGCACCTGCTGTCGAGGAGAAATTGTGGAGAAATTGAGGAGAAATTGTGGGAAGTCTACAAGAAATTGTGGAAAGTCTACCAAAAAATTGTATTTTTTGATGCATCAGTTGAAATAACTTATTGAGACAACATGTTGGAGTGGAAAGTCACCTACAATGTAACATGTGTTGATAAATGAAAGGAACTGGACCATTCAAAGTTGAAGGAACAAACGTCTTAAACAAAAGGATTCTTCTGCTATGGCCAAACTGAAAAGCTATCTAGCTCAAAGCACAGTGTATTGGGAAAAGCGGGTGGGCTGTATTTTTGCAGGAGTCTTGACAGTGTATACTTCTTCTATTCTGAAAGATGGCTAAAGGGATACACATCAGCCTCTCTTGGAAAAGAGTGGGTAAAAATCCTAAGCAAGTGAGATTTTTAGTTCAGCCACTGATAACTTCAAGAAAGTTTCCCATGAGACAGCTATGCATGCCCTTTACCCATGATTCTCTGCTTCCTTTCCCTCCAATGCATCACAGGACATTCTTGCTCCAACCAAAGGGGGGGGGGGCATTTGGAAGTCAGAACCGTGATTTCTACTCTCATGTCAACTTTGAGGGGCATCAACTGTTTCTTTTCAAAATTCCGTTCCATAGACATTAACATGTCTAACATATTCTTTCCTAAGGTGATATTTATTTAAATGGGACTTTTCCAAAACTGATTTACTAATTTAGAAAGATCATTCTTCAACACTCTGTATGTAGTCAATTATGTTAAAAGTGCTTTCTCAGGGGTGCCTGGGTGGCTCAGTGGGTTAAAGCCTCTGCTTTTGGCTCAGGTCATGATCCTGGGGTCCTGGGATCGAGCCCCATGTCGGGCTCTCTGCTTCGCAGAGAGCCTGCTTCCTCCTCTCTCTCCCTGCCTGCCTCTCTTGCCTGCTTGTGATCTCTGTCTGTCAAATAAATAAATAAAATCTTTAAAAAAAAAAGTACTTTCTCATAAAGCTGACAAAAGAATTCAGTAGACCAGCACAGTGCTTTCTGTTGGCTGCAGATGTCTTCAGTTTTACAAGATCATGGATGTATAAGTCCTACAAATATCTGCAAGAATTGCAAGAATCTGCAAGTTTAGACATCATCCTGATGTCTAAAACATGCTTTGTAACTGCCCCATATGTGATAAAACTGTCAAAATTACATGGAGGCAGCTGCCTATACTTTGAAAGCAAAGTCAAGGTTCTATTTATTCTGTGACAGTGTAAGAGTTGCAAATTTTACAGCATTATGGAAAGTAAAACCCTCATCCCAACTTCTGTGTGTTTTTTTAACTCATGCTATGGGGATTTCTCCCAAGTGGTAAGCATTTATTAAGCTGCTCTGTTTCTAAAATGAGATACTACACATATTTTTAAACTTTTTATTGAAAATACATTCCTATAGACATACACTACATTCAGAAAGGTGCATAGACACTTAGAAAACATACGTTCAGAAAGGTGCTTATGTTGTAACACACAATTTGATGAATTTTTGCAAACTGATCACATGTATATAACTAGCATCAGATCAAAGAAACATGACCAGACTTTTGAACCCACTTCAAGCGACTACTCTTTCCAAGGATAACAACCATCCTGACTTCTAACAGTCTAAGTAATTTTTAAAAAGATTTTATTTATTTATTTGATGAAGAGAGAGTCAGCAAGAGAGGGAACACAAGGAGAGGGAGTGGGAGAAGCAGGTTTCCCGCTGAGCCGGGAGCCCAATTAGGGGCTCGATCCCACCATGACCTGAGCCGAAGGCAGATGCTTCACTGACTGAGCCACCCAGGAGCACCCCAGTCTAAGTAATTTTGCCTATTTTTCTACTTCACGTAAACAGAATCAGGCAGTATGCCGATTTGTACCTGGCTTGTTTTGTTCAACACTGTGTTCTATACACCTTATACATGTGCCTACAGTCAAATGTTAACCACCACAACAGTGTCATTCTTATTCGATCCTTCAGTAAATATTTATTGACCTCCTAATGTTTGCCAGGAGCCAATGAATCATCATTTCTAGTGATAACATTTCAGGTTTCTTTTGTTTCTAGAAAGTCAGTAAATGAAACTTTTACTAACATATCTTTCAAACTTAATTGCTTTGCCAAACTGAATTCAACTGAAAAAAATAATTTTAAAATCGCTAATAAATCATTGAGCACTACATCCAAAACTAATGATGTTATACAGTGGCTAACTGAACATTAAAAAAAAAGAATAACCCAAAAAATTTAGAAATAAAAATAAGTAAATAAATCATTATACACATAAGAATACTGGCAACACTTCCTTTTTCTTTAAATAGCCACAACTTCCATTGTTATCAATAGTCTCAATGTTTACTCAATAATCAGTGTTTTCTCTCATAACGTTTGTGATACAAATAATTTATTCTGTGCTGAGATTTGTAAATCCAGATTCTTTGAAGCAGTCAGTTCCTTGCACAAATCTGTACCCTAAAGCAGGTGTTGCGACTCAAGGACACACTGAACCTGGGCTGCGAAACCCAATTTTGCTCCATATTACCTGTGTCACTTTAGGCAAGTTTCTCAACCTCTCTGCACTACTTTCTGTATTCTATAAATAAGGTGGGAAGCCGACATGATTTCCGCAGTCTCTCCCAGCTCAAAAATCCAGTAATCTTTGTTAGAAATAAGGCCTAGTTCCCAAACCAGTTGCATTTTTCTAGTTTTCAGGTATAGGCAAGAACTTGCTAGAAACAAGAGGACCAAGTCAGAGGAAACGGACGCTGCATCGGTTTGACTTAGAGAGGACTAGCTGCTTCCAGGTCTTGAACTGGTCCTGGATCAGTCCAAGATGAGACAATCCCTCAGTAGTGCGTCCTGTTTCCCGGGCCCGGAGGATCCCTGGAGACTGTGCCTGCGCGGTTTACATGCTTGCCTCTTAGAGCTGGCTCCCTACCACATCCAAAGGGTAGCACAGAAATGTAATCTCTTTCAGGCGAACACTCCTGCTATTGGAAGGGAAGCTCCAAAATTGCATTTCCACATCTCAAACTTACATTTAACTACCCAAATGAAGAGCAGAATCTGGTCTCCGTGACAGCATTTGCTACAGTGTTTTCTTTCTTTCTTTTTTAATTTTATCTATTTATTTGAGAGAGAGAGAGAGAATATGAGTGGGGAAGAGAGGCAGAGGGAGAGGGAGAAGCAGACTCCCTGCTGAGAGGGAGCCTGATGTGAGACTCGATCCCAGGACCCCAGGATCATGACCTGAGCCGAGGGCAGCCGCTCAACCAACTGAGCCGCCCAGGCGCTCATTACTTAGGCATTGCCTAAGTGGCAAGCCTAAGCAACGAGCCTAACCATACAACACAGAATCTGGATCTATTTTCTCAAAGAGAAAAGTGATCAGAGGTGCTGTCTTTTTCCTTGGCTCTAAGAGGCTTGGTCCATGGCTTGGTCATTTGTTTAATGACCTAATCTAGGAAGTAACAACAAAAAATAACACCACTTCAATATTTCCTTTAGTCCTTAGAATGCTTAAGTCTAACTACAAAGCTTAAAAATTGTAGTTAGTAGATAAGGGACAAGTTTCTTCTGTGTCCCCTTTCCTATGTGCCCTCCAACGGAAGACAGGTATATGCCTCAAGTTTAAGGAGTAATTAACACAATGAAGTCCAAACTCTAAAGGACATTCATAAATATACTAATACACCATCGACTGAAGTTCATGCCTGCTTTCCAGTTGGGTAGCTCCGAGCTCATGGCTTCATTGAATTCCTATAGATTGAGGAAAATCCCAAAACAGAACCCGTTGATAGGGGCTTTCTGTCCTCTTCCAATTACAAACATTTAAATCAAACCCCAATCCTATTTTTGGTTTATTTGAGGCAGAAATACATCAACACAGATTTTTTTTTAACCTCTGAAAAGTAAGTCACTACTTACGTAAAACAAACACCCCAGAAAGGAAAGCTTCATCACCCCCAGGCTGCAGTGGGATTTGGGGAAGCGTGCTGACGCAACTCGGGATTTCATTTGCCAAACAACAACTGAGCTCATCTGTACGGGAGTTGGTAAATTTGAAAAGGTAAACTACTAGAAATGTTGCATAATGACACCAGAAGAAGAAAAAAGTCATTTCTGAGTTTGCTGTTCTTTAAACTCTTTGAATTCTTGCTTCAGTGGCTCTGTTGAGTCACAGCTGTGATCCAAGTTGGCATGAACCAAAAATAACATGGCTAGCTGCAAAGGTTACAGGGTTTGGGCCAGATTTTTATGGCCACACAGCAGTACCTTTCTGTTGAGTGGAAATGTAACATTTAGCTTGTAAGGGAAACCTTTCTCAAGCAGGTTCTTATTCAAAGTTGTCTGAGGTCTGCCCCAAATGTTTGTTTCTGCTCTGCTGAGAGCCAGGGGGAGCAGACTGCTAGGGTATAAAACCTACGGCATGAAAAGAACCCTCTTATCTTCAGGGCACTTTCTCTGAACATCCTATGTTGAACCACACCACTAATGGAGAAAATGAAGCTTGTTACTCAAGCAACAAAAAATCAGCTCTACATCTGACTTTGATTAGAAAACATAAGCCCTTTTCAGGACCTTTTCCCCTTCTTTTTCCCCTCCTCCCCCCAACATGGCCCTACAGACTGCTTCACTTTTTCCAATCATACAGTGATATTTGGAAAGTTCCATTTGCTTCCTTTAAGAAAAATACAGAGAAGGAAAAAAAACATAATAGCCATCTATCATTTTGTATGTGAGGTTTAGTTATGGGATTCTCAAAAAAAAAAAAAGCCAAAAAACCTGTGTGTTATAGGAATAATGTAGTATCATAGTGATAAACCTATTCTCCTTTAAAGAAATGATTTGTAGATTTTAGTAATGTTTTGCCCTGATCTCTTTTGCGTTCATCTTCGTCACTTATTCAATATAGATTCATGAACTACCTGTTGTACTCCAGGCATCGAGATACAAGGGTGAGTGACATCAGCCCTTGGGATGGGGAATCTAGTTGGAAAGACTGACGTGAATCACCAAACGAGATGGGACTCCTCAGGAGAACATTGCATTTGGTAGAGCACAATGTTGAGAGCGTTGGATCGCATCACAGAGGTCAAGAAAGACACCTAGAAGTAATGGGGCACCTGGGAGGCACAGTTGGTTGCTTCAGCTCAGGTCATAATCTCAGGGTCATGAGATCGAGTCCGGCATCCAGCTCTGTGCTCAGGGCAGAGTTGGCTTAAGATTTCCTCTCCCTCTGCCCCTCCCCCACTTGTGCTTGCACTCTCTCTCTAAATAAATAAATTAATAATTTAATTCATTTGTTTAAAAGGCATCTTGACGTAAGCAGTAGCTGAGCAGAGATCGAAAGGGTGAGACGGAGTCCACAGGGAAGAACAATCCAGGTGCGATGTTGCTTCCTGGTGCAAATGCATCTGAGGAGCTTGAAGCAGGTCTGGGTCACCCAAGGGCACAACAGAGCCCCAAAGAGACTTGGGGGTCAGGGAGGAGGCTAGTGAGCTGGGTGGCACAGAGATCGGGAAGGGGCTTGTAGCCATTAAATAAACATTTTAGTCTTTCTCCCCAGAACAGCAAGAAGCCACTATGGTACAGGAATGAGTAAGTCTTGGGTGACTTCGTCAGATTTCAATTTTATTCTTGTCACACAAGCAAATGGTTGAGTAAACGAAAAAACAAAACTCCAGGAGATCCAAAAATGAATTATTGCCTTAATTAATTAATTATTGTTGGGACTACCCCTAGCAACGCATATTAAGGATAAACTTGGCACACGCCAGTTTCCTAGCAAGGACAGACAATGATTCTTCTCTTCATGGTCATAGAAAGTTGACCCAAACCCTGGTATCCTTTGCCGTTAGTCATGTCGGTTTGGGCCAACCCAACTCACCTGTTTCCAAAACACTGGGAGGTACTCTGGCTAGACGGGTCCCATGCCCTCACTAGGCCAGTGAATCCAAGTAGCCTCCTTGGGTATCTCCAGACAGAACCCTCGCATATCTCAAGAGCCCAAGCAAAGACTGTCTATCAAGATGGTAGGGTGTTGTTAGCTGGCATTATCCTTCCAGAAGGGGTTTTTGTGTTCTGGTTTGCTTTGTGTGAAAGAGAGCCTCAGACTTTGTAATGCTTAAGAACAGTCTCACTGTGGTACACCTCTCAGTTCTACCTTCCCAGGTGGACTCCCTCAGGGACCCCCACAAACACCCCATTGTGCATCCCACACCTGGGAAGTCAGCTTCCGGCGCCTCCCTCTCTTTCTTGCCTACTTCCTCCTAGTAAAGGACTAACCAGATTCTACCCTTAAGACATCCTGCATCAAGAGAAAAAAAAAGTAAGCAAAGTTCCTAAAAGAGAAAAAAGTGCTTTTTAAGGTTTCTTAAAATATTTCCAAGAATGAGGAGGATGGGATGATAGTGTGTTAACAAGGCCTCCCTCTCCAGACCCCTGGCGTTAGCAGCTGGTCCCTGCTGAGTAGCCCAGTTCAGCTGTGGACATCAGCTAACCACATAAAACTGGGCTAGGCCCTCGATAGATAATGAACAAAGAGCTCTTAGCAGACCTGGAGGTTGGACTGAAGGAGCACACGTCACATGTCACATAGCTCAGGTAGAAGCCGGCCCAAGGTTTTTACCTTACAACCCAGGCAAGGGTTTTACCTTACAACGGATTCATCTAAGCAGGGACATACTATAACTCTCGTGGGTTCTAGGCCTTTCTGGCCCCTTCTCCATTCTATATATAATGTATTTATATACAATCATTATTTATATTATATATTACATGTCTATATACTGCATTGGTGTAAAGACAAACATTATATATTAAGATGAAATCTCCAACCTGAAAGTGATTTTTTTTTTCTTTTGACTTAAAAAACATTCAGATGTTTTCATGAACTCCTAAAAGTATCGTAGGCTCTTAGGCCTGAGCCTACTGTGTCCAGTGGCTCGGCAAGAAAAACCTTCATTCACATTGATGCTCCTCAGGCTTGGTATGCGGGTGGTCCCGTGTCCACACTCCTCAAAGCACTGACCGTCGCGTAGCATGAGAATCACTGTCCCGCTGTCCCATGGCCTGTGAGTTCTCCGAGCAGAGACGCGGATTTTGTGCAAGTTTTCTTCCTTATCGCTTTGCAGAGAAACTAGCACATCATACAGACGCCCTAGATATTTGTGAGCTGAGTAAATTGAATGAGCGGGGTTTGGGCGTGGTGAAGAAGATCATGCAGTATACTTGTTGGGCTTGGAAGGCCGGTAGGCCTGCACTCGAGGCCCGGCCGTGACCCTGCGTGGACGCCCTTGGCAGATTGCAGAAGGAGGCAGGGTCGGAGTAGGTCTGCCCTCCTGGGCACTCAGGCTGCAGCACCTCCAGGCTGAGAGGCTTGGGCATGTTTCCCAGCCTCTCCAAGCTTCTGATTTCCCACTTTTAAACTGGAAGACCCCGGAATTGGGGTGAATGTGAAGGGGTACAATAGCGTGGGGAACTTAGCGCAGAGCCAGACACACAATACGGAGTCGGCTCATGTCAACATATGAATCTCTTCATGTGCATTGTAGGAATGAATATATCTGTGTTCCCCGGGCAGTTGTGAAAATACAGGGAGACGATAAAGACCTAAGAGGTGGAAGAGTACAAGACAGACCGAGTAAGGCATCGGAAGACCCAATCTATCCCAGCTCCAAACCTTACTGGCAGGACACCCCTGAGCCCCACACTCTTCATTCACAAAATAGGGACAGTGCCTACCTCAGAATGTAGCTTTGGGATAAAATGTATCGTGAATGGTAAAAAAAAAAAAAAAAAAAAAATCCCTGCCCATCCCACCATCCCATGCTGTGGGTCACAAGCATCCAAAGCAATCAGTTCACGCGAGGCTTACAGTGGCAGCCAACCTTCTCTCCTGTTTCAGCTCTCCTTCCCTCCTCTGCCGTCAGCCTCCTTCGGCTTTTAGCATTCCTTCCTTAAAGAGGTCTACCTTGCAGTTTCTTTGTGTTCTTAACCCCTGAGACTTTGGTGAACCTCAGCCTTTTTTTCCCCCACCCCCCAAGCGCCCACAGCTAGGCTGAGGTCCCTAGAATCATCTCGTTCCTCCGAGGAGCTTGACTTCACTGGGCGTGAAAGCCTCTTGGGGTTTCTCAGTCTGCAGACTGAACAACCCGGGCCGGTATTGAGTGAGATAACATAAAAGGCACCATCCTGGCTGTTGACTTCCCCTTCCCTGCAATAGACACACGTAAGATTTCCTGCCCGTTTATAAGGCTATTGTTCTAGGTTTAGGAGGAAGTTGTAAAACAGTAAAACAGAACACACACACAAAAAAACCAAAAAACAAGAAAAAAAAACCCTCTCTGATAGCCTTCTCCTCTATGGTGAGGTCAAAACGACCCCTCGCTGCAACCGACAGTTTTAAGCCCCCACAAGAGGCGTGTCTGACTCAGCTCTCAGACCTCAGCCGGTGACTCACCCACCCAGAGGAAAGGGTGGGGCTGCCGAAAGCAAACAGAGCAGGACACCTAAGTCTGAGAACCCCGGGGAAGGCACTCTCTGGGGAGGAGGCTCCCGGGCTCCAGCAGGGACCAGCAGTGTGGAGATCTGGGGTTTGCATGAGTGGTCCCCCACACGGCCAGCCTGTAGCGTGACACGCGCTACAGCAGTTTCCCCGTGATGCAGCAAATACCTCTTTTTGGGTGCATGGTGGTAAAGCAGAATTTCCTCAAATCTCTGAAATTATTCAGAAGCAAGGATTCTCCTTTCTCACCCCTGCCATCTGCCTTTTCCCCCCCACTTCCCCCGCCCACTCCCCAGGGTCTCTTTCTCTGTACTCCAGACCTGAGAACTCCAGCCCAGTGGAGATGGGGCAACGAGGTGAAAGAAGTCTGCCTTGTGCGGGCATTTCCCCATCCACCGTTCCCCAGGACCAGGTGCACCTTGAAGGTCAACCATCAACCAGGGCCTAAAATCCCTCCACTAGTGGGGCCTTCCGGGGTGCCCTTTTGGCTTGGCTTCTCTAAAGAGCCACCGGCCCCGCCCTGTACCCCATTCTGCCCCACACCACCCAGGGGGGTTCCGGCAGCCTTCTCTAGACCAGTATGTCAGGGCAGGTGCCCACCCGAGCTTGCCAGAACAGATTCTCCCAGGAATGAGGAACTGGGAATCAGAGACTGCCACCCAGTCTCTGTTTATGTGACTGAAGGCGGAGTCAGGAGGTGAGAGCTAGCTGTCTTCTGCACTGAGACGCAGGATCTGATGGTCTACACATAAACACTAAAATTCCTGTGATAAGTGGCATCTGGGTGGCTCAGTCGGTTAAGTGTCTGCTTTCGGCTCAGGTCATGCTCTCTGGGTCCTGCGATCCATGATCTCTAGGTCCTGAGATCAAGCTCCTCGTTGGGCTTCCTGCTCAGCAGGGAGTCTGCTTCTCTCTCTTTCTCTTTCTCTCCCCCCTCTCCCTCTGCCCCTGCCCACCACTCATTCTCTCCCTGTCTCTCTCTCTCAAATAAATGAATAAGATCTTGGAAAAAAAAAAAAAACCAAACCCCAAAACTTCCTGTGATGAGATAAAGCCAGAGAGAAAGGGGAGAGGAAGAAGAGTGGAGGGGGGAGAGGGAAGGAGAGAAAGAGAGAAGTCACAACTTGGTGTCTGATGGCTCTCGAATTCTTCAGTCCTGACCCTTCCCCCAACCACACTCTTCCCCATCCTCAGGTTCCATGAGACACACCAGTGTCCTCGTAATTTCTTCCCACCCTGTATTTAAGCTAGCTCTGGTTGATTTCTGGTATTTACAACCTTAGTAAGCATTGGGGCTGCCTCCTTACCCACATTTCCCTTTCTTGACAACTACCTCCATTCCACTGTCCACATTTCCCCCAAGGCTATAGGCCATGCTTTAGAGGAATGTGACTTCAGAATAGTACATATGACCCGGGGTCAAATTAGTCAGCATAACCTGGTCCCCTGACCACTGCTGCAGGTCCAGGAATGACCCATCAGCCCCTGAGACCATTGAGATGTGAGGAGCTCTTTGGTGAGGTCTCTGGGGAGCTTCCAGAATGACCCATCACTCATGCCTTGGATCCTGACGAAGAGGCATGAACACCAAGGGGCTAATGGCAACCATTTTATGACCATGAAGAAATGACACCATGGAAGGCTACATGGGAAAAAGGAAAAATGGGGAAAAATGCCTCATCTTTGAAGACATCATTGAGCTGTGAAATTAAACCATGTCTAAAGTCCACCCTCTCTCAGACCAGCCAGTTACGTGGTCCAATAAATCCCTTTAAATATCTTAACTAAAATTCCAAGACACTACCCCAATGTACATGTGTCCATAGCAGTAATCCAAACCTACCTGTGTATTCTGGGAGGATAAAAAGTAAAACAGGAAAGGAGTGCTTGACTAGAAACTTGAATGCTTCCTAGATACTATCCTTCCTCTGCCACTAATTAACAATGGGACCTTCAGCAAGCCAAGAATCTTCTTGAGCACAATAACTCATATGCTAAATGAAAAGAAGTAGACTTCCAACACCAGCATTTCCTAATTGTAACTATAGACCCTTAGCTCTAACTTTTATTGAGTCCCATGGGATAGTTTAAATTATATGTGTGAACTCTGCCATGTTCTCCAACTCAGAAAATAACAGCAACAAAACATTTTATATGTAAGGCAAGAAACCCAGGTTAGAATTCTAACACAGAAAG